>PVHY01004423.1:0-94294 GCA_004024945.1 Uropsilus gracilis | reverse complement strand
TGAGGTCTCTTTTGGGTAGATTCCCAGAAGAGCAATTGCTGGGTCATATGGTAGTTCCATTTTCATTAGCTTGAGGGTCCTCCACACCCCTTTCCATAGTGGTTGAACTAGTTTACATTGCCACCAGCAGTGTAGTAGTGTTCCTTTCTCTCCACATCCTCGCCAGCAATTTGCGTTGCCTGTTCTTTGGATGTGGGCCCACTTGGATACATTTAAATTAAAGTATCATTTCAAAGAAACATACTACTCAGGATAATAGTAACACCATTATTTGGCTTTAACAAAACAACTCACTTTATTAAGTGCGGTTCTGAATAATCCTTCTATTGGTAATTTTTGTTTTTTTTGGAGACTAGGTCTTGCTACGTTGCCTGAGGTACCGCAGACCCAGGTTCAGCCTCCCAGGTAACTAGGATTATAGGTGCCTGCCACTGCACCCAGCTGCTTTTTCCAGACCAGGTCTCACTATGTTGCCCAGGGTAGTCTCGAGCCCGAGAACTCAAGTGATCCCAAGCCTTTTGCCTCCCAGCGCTTGGACAACAGCCGTGTGCCACCGTGCCCAGCTTATCTTCGCTTTTGATCCTCTATTTTCTTTAAAGGAGAAAAACTTGAAAAAAAATGTACTTAGTAAAGGAGGGAGGTCCACTCTAAGGTATGTAGGGAAATGTGTGACCTGAGGAAGAATGTGGGGTGCCTTATAAGGCCAAGTGCTCCTGAGGCCAAGAAACGCGTCCAAGTCTTACCCACAAGACAACTACCATTGTTATTAAAAACTGTAATTTTTAAAAAATTAAGAATAGGTTAAAAATATGTTTCTTGCTGCCAGGTGTGCAGTACAGGACTGGAACTGCACTCTGGAGTGAAAATTTGGACAAAATCAAGATGGTGAAGAGAAGTCTAGGGGGAGTGAGACTGCACTGTTGAATTCAATTGGACTTCATTCATGTTTCTCAGAGGTAGCCTGCTCTTCTCTAATGCCCTCTGCTGGAAGATAATTAAAATTATTTATTATAGATGGATCTTGAATACTTCTGTTTTTGGTCTTTTCTAGTGGTGAACTCAAGGCACTCCTTCAGTCCAGCACCTCTCACATAGAGCAAACTGTGGGTTACCAGGGAGGATCTTGGAGGGCAGTGGGGAGGACTCCAGTCTGATCTCAGAGAGGTCTAAGATAAAATCACCCAGCCTGATACTGTTTGATGCCAAACACAGGGCTCTGTCTGGATGGTGATTAGTCGTCCTCAGGTGATAAATTAGTCACCGATTACAGAAGTACAGCTCTGACACCACTTGGGTTTCTGCCACCTCCTTCTCCTCGTTGCCAAGGGAGTGATAATGAAATTTATTCTTGAAATCAAAGGGGTTAAGTATGTTATGTTGAATGCAGAATTTATTTTTGTATCTGTCTTCTCAAGTGACAAAGAAGTGCTATTCCTTAGAGTCCTCACTCAACATTATGCCCTGGGAGGTTTTGGCTTCAAATGAAATGTCTCCATGTTGAAATATAACTCTTTTTCATCATTATTTGTCTATCTGCCTCATGAACTGAAAGTTTCCCTATGCCCGGTTGATTATTTGATGAGTGAATAGATAGACACGCAAACCACATCTGCTTTCTTTTTGTTTATTTTGTTTATTATATCATCTAAAAACATTTTGTTAACTTTAACAATCACATGCCAGCAAATAATTATCAGACAGTTTGATGCACAAAGAACATTCCTGGGTATCATCCACATACTCCCATCAGTCATCTCCATCCCTATAGGTGACAATTAATAGGTCTAACATGGATTTGCTTGATTTTATTTTGTACTTGAAGTTGAATCTCTCCTCTCTTATTTTAGAATTATTATTTATTTAGAGTTTCCTATTCTTTCTAGTTGAGATTCATATCAGTGGGTACTTCCTTTCTTTTGGAGTCTAGGTCTCCCTATGTTGCCTGGGGTACGCAGATTCAAGTTGCCCCGGGGTACCGCAGACTCAAGCGATCCCCAGGATCAGCCTCCTAGGTAGCTGGGATTACAGGCGCCTGCCATGGTGTCAGGCTGCTTTTTCCAGACTAGGTCTCACTATGTTGCTTGGGGTAGTCTCAAACCCGCAAACTCAAGTGATCCCAAGCCTCTTGCCTCCCAGTGCTTGGACAACAGGTGCGCACCACCACGCCTGGCAGTGGATACTTCTTAGGTGGAAATGTGTCCCCCTTTGTGTTTGGCTTCATCTAAATCACATGTATAAAATTCACCTGTGCTGTTGTATGCAATTGTAGATCATTCATCATTATGGTGGTATAGTGACCATTCTCTCAACATGCAATGATTTAGTTTGGGTTCTGTGAGAAAAGACCTTAAGCAAAACTCTTAGTATAGGTAATTTATTTGAGAGATGAAAGAAACCCTAACTGGTGAATGAGAAAATGAGACAAAATAAAATGGGGGGTAGTCAAGATGGGTATGTTTTCAATTAAATTACCACTGTGATCTCACTGGTATCTCTGGGAGATGCTGTAAGGATGTCCCTGAGGGATGAGGGAGCTGGAGCAACTCCCTGCAGTTAATGGCTAAAGCTTGCTGGACAAGAAGTGGGCTGTGTTCACTCCACCATGGCTTTTCCAACCTTCAGGGAGACAACAAAAGGAACTCTGGTGCCAAAGAAAACTCTTATTCAAAGAAAATTAGGTGAAGACAGCTAGAACTCTGGTAGGCAAAGAAGAAGTGAGGATATGCAGAGGGCTCTATCAGACTTGCAGAGATTGATTCTATGTTGACACTTCAGTATTCAGCAAAGAACATTTTGGACGAAATACTGTAAGAACATTTGTTGTCTTTGTCTGTCAAGCATGACTTCCATTCCTTTCCACTTTTCCTTTGGGAGTTATGCTTTCCTTTATTATAGACTGCCTCAGCAGCCCCATTGACCCTGATTCAAGATCATAGATAGGCTGTCTTTAGGGACAGAAAAGGATGAGGCTGACTCATTCTGGTGGTCATGACTTGACTGTCCATTAGTTCTCTCTCTCTGGATTCCTGCAACTGCCATTACTTGTTACTTCCTACTTACACTTTTTCTTTGAGTTATGGACTCTCCCATATTCTCACTTAACTTCTTGTTGACTGGAAAAGTGCAGGTTCTTCAAACAGCAGGTACCAGAATGAATTTAGATCTCTAAAATATTTATTGCAGAAAATGGGAGGGAATCAGTGGAGGCTGGTCGACTCCTCCACCAAGAAGCAGGGCTGACCTATGTGAAGACGAGTGGGAAAAAAAGACAGAAAGACAGGAAGAAAGGGAGGGAAAGGAGGTAAAGAGGGAAGGAGGGAATAAGAAAAGAAGGAAGGATTGGAAAGGTCTTGCACTACAATTTGCAAAAGGTTTCAACAAGTCTGATGGGGAAATCTTAAATTAAAATTGTCTGTATTTCAAGAAAGAGCCCTTCCTTAAGGTACCTGTATCTCAATCCTTGATTGAGAGCAGCTTGAGAAAAATATAACTAAAGAAATGAAGTTGATCTCAGTACCTGAAGCCTTTGGTCTGTAATTTCCTGGCAGCTGGACACCTGAGAAGCATATTGTCACATCAGCCACATTGCTTAAGTTAACCAGACAGAAACCAAACATGACACATTGATCCCATACCTTTCCCTCCATGCTCTGTTGCTTGTTAATGTATGCATAAATTGAAATGCAAGTTGCCCATCTTCTTGAATTATTAGGAGGATTAATAATCTAACATCTTTTTATGCATTTTCCCTGTCACCCTGACCAGAGCAAAGTAATTAAAGATACCTTTTGTTATTTGAACCCCCCCCAGTTATGTGTTATTTTTAAGGTGCAAAATTTCCTTGGCAGAGTTTAGCCTTTTGGTTGATGATAACCTGTGTTACCAAGTTGAGTCAACCCCGCTCTCTGGGTATAGGACCTTGGGCAAATCTTGGAATCTCCCGACACTGTGGTGTCCTATTGGATAATCATCCAGTCACAGGGTTGTCATGTGAAACAAATAAGATAAGACTTGTGAAGTCCTTGACACACAGTTGCTTATGAATACCAAGTCCTCTGCTCTCCCCATGTCTGCACCATGGCTTCTCCAGAGTTTCCAGAGTTGCTTCCCTCCTAACACCAAGACTTATGAAAACATGGAAATTTGATAGGTGTCAGAGGGAAGAGGAGATGGAAAAAGGGTATTTTGGTAACTGGGGCATAACCTGATGCATAGGGAATTTCTGAGGCCAAGGGTCCCTTACTAAAACATCTCATACCTTCTCTCTTTATGAATAAAAGGTGACTATGTTGTCAGTTTACATGGCTCTTAGGCTGGTAGGGCTCTCCAGAGGAGAACTTGACACTGAGATGTTTACTAGAGACCTGTGGTCCCATGAAGGATAGTGGATGGAACTCTAGCAAACACCCTGTATATGGGCACTCAGTCAGTTCAAGATGACTGAGAGGAGGTAGAGGTGAGTCGGGGGATCCCAGAACTGAGCCAGTAAGGAGCAATTCGCTTGGAGCCTAGGATGACACTGATCTCAGCTGGGGGTGTAAGCCTTCTGTTAATTATGTCTTTAACATACTCCCCTCTGTTGCATTCTGACTCCTTTCTTTCCAGTGTCTGCTTCACTAAACCTCTGAAAGCCCACACTCTGTCTGGCACCATCATCCTTCGAAGTTAATGGACTTTTCACTCAATGAACCTGTGTATCTGCAAGGAATCCAAATGCCTCCTCCCCTGCCTAGAACAATTGGCAGGCAAGGACCATTTGCTTTTCGAAAGTTTTCACAAGGGAATAATTTCTAAAACCTGGACTGTTTTATGTGCTGTATTTGCAAGCATTTTGCTTGTAGTGAAACCACTCAGAACCTCCAGGATGTAGACAGTGAGGTCCGTCTACTGATCTGTGGGGGAAAATAGAGATACTATTTCTTTGCTGAATTGCTTTTCTACAAAACAGGCAGGGAGAGCTTGTCCTCTCCAATCTAGGACCTCTTGGGATTAGTTAAAGGCAATTATAAGAAAACTCCTCTGGGCTGGGATCAAAAGGTGGAAAAAGAGGCAAAGGCAAGTGCAACTCTCTGTGCCAGGTTGGCAGTCACACCAGCTCTGGGGAAATTCCCTTAGGGTCTCAGAGGACCCACCAGTGTATGCTCAACAAGTTGGAAGCAGCAGGGATGTAAAGCCTCTGGTTTCTGCCCCTGAATGAGGGGTGATTTAGGTGAGTGTGATTTCTTTCAGGAGTCCCAAGTGATGTGGCTTAATAGTTACACCTTGCATCTACTAAGTTCCCACCCCATTTCACTTCTGTACTCCTCCCCTCTCATGTTCTCTCTACCCTCCAAGTAAGCCACTTATTCTTAAATCCTTGTCTCTGGAGAATCCAAACTAATATGCTGATGCAGAAGTGGGGACATGTGAAGAGTCAGTTCTGGGTCTGATGAATGCAGGGAGGCTGTGAGTGTAGTGAGGAGTGCTGGGTCCTAGCACAGGAACCATGTCTTCATCCTGGATTTGCTGCTTTTAGCTGTGTGATCCCTTTAAATCTCCTGGTTCTCAGTAGGGTCATTTGCAGTAGACAAATAATGATGATAAAGGTCTTCCCTGCCTTCTGGAGCAATTCTGAAACTTGGGAATTAGAGAAAAGGCACTTTGTAAACTGCAAAGCATTATGTGAAGAAAAAAAAAGAAGGCAAAACTGTGTACTGATTGTGTCAATTATTTCTCCTGTCATGTTGGAGTTTATTGTGAGTCAGGCACATTTTAAACTACTGCCTAACTTAATATAAATATTATATATTATATTACTGTCCCTTCAAGGATGACTCTTTGGTAGATAAAATTTTGAGTAGTTTCAGGGTGTCCTGACTTAGAAAAACTATTGGAACTATAAATATAAAACAAAGCTATATTATATTGAATACTTACAATAAATCAAATTAGAGAGGGGCAAGCTAAGAACTAGAACATGTTGGTTTGAGGGTTACTTAGATAAATGGAATATATTTTTTGATTTATTATGTAATTGTGCTTCCCATAGCTCTTCCACCACCAGAGAATCATGATATTCCTTTGTGTTCATCCCTTCCCTGTTTTGTTCCCCTTTTTGCTACCCACTTCAGTTCTATGGTCAGCTTGTTAGTTCTGACTTTTCTTGTACTTTTTCTTGTATAGGTTTCTCCATATTCCACATATAAGTGAAACCATCCAGTATTCATCTTTTTCCTTCTGACTAATTTCTACTAGCATGATTCCTTCTAATTCCACCCATGTTGCTGCAAATGGCAAAAGTTTGTCTTTTTTTTTGATCTCTGAGTAATATTCAATAGATAGAATAGTTTTGACAACTTCTAACACTAAGACTTGAAAGCTAAGTTACAGACATATGCTAAGGTCAAATCCTCCTATCCATGTGACCACTAGTCCTTGCAACTTTGCAGTGAGACATGGCATCAAGTGATGATTCTATCCATCTATCATAGGTAATGGAACACCAAGGGTTTGAGGCAAGTCAGATCACCTGGGTATAAATCGATAGTTTGTAAGATTATAGAAGTAGAAATGAAAGTAATGTATAGATTAAAGTTCTTTTATCACATCTGACCTAGTCACTGAACCCTATACTCTTTGGGAATGAATGTTTTTTCAGCTACCCTATATTTCATCAGTCCTCCTAGTGTCTTGGTGAGGAATCTAATGTCTACATTCAAGGGCTGAGGAAACTGAGGTTCTGAAATACCATTGTCACCCAGAGGTCCAGAATCAATTACTTGGTCTGAAACCCAAGGAGCCAGAGTGGGGGACTTACTTGCTCTAGCATGCTGTGTGACCCCATGAACTAGTTAGCATCAGAGGTGAAGATAGAAAATGCTCATGTCTCTTTGACATGTTTTGTTTTGTTTTGTTTTGTTTTTGAGACTAGGTCTCGCTATTTTTGCCCGTGGAACCGCAGGCTCATGTTGCCCGGGGTACCACAGACTCAAGCAATCCCCAGTCTCAGCTTCCCAGGTAGCTGGGATTACAGGTGCGCACCACCACGTCCAGCTATTTTTTTTGGAACTAGGTCTCGCTACGGGCCCCAGTCAATCATGATCCCTAGCCCCCGCCACTTCATAGGCTGAAGCTTACAGGCACGAGTCACCGTGCCCGGCTCCAAAACATGTTTGACATCTGCCCTATAAGGCTTTTAGTTCAGAGCAGTGGTTCTCAGTAGGGGGCTATGTTGCTTCCCTACCTCAGGGGGTGATTTGGCAATGTCTGCTGATAACCGTGGTAGTCACACTCTGTATTTGTGGCTGGCATTTATTGGGCAGGGTGAAGTCAGGGATGCTGCTAATGCACATAGCAGTTCCTCACAACAGAGAATTATCTGGCCCCCAAATATCAATATACTGAGGCTGAGAAACTCTGGTCTAGAGAGAGAAAGATAATCCAATAATTGCAAAACCACACTGTGGTAATAGCAGTAATAATGATGGTCACCATGCTTTGGGAGTCTAGCATGGGAAGTCTAGCATGTAGAGGAAAACCAGGGGTTGATAAAGATACTAGACCTTCACAAATCGGAGGTTTGGGGATGTGGGGTTGGAAATGGGTATGGGGTTGTCACAGGACAAGGAAATGGACAGGGACCCCTCAGTCTGTTCCCATCTCCAACAACTCAGGTGGATAAACAGAGTAAGTCAGCCACTCTCCACACCTACACTTATGGGGAATTAGAGATATGAATTGAGGGAGCATGTTTTCAAACCCTGGTTTGAGATCCTCTGACCAAGATCACAAAGAGGACACCACAGACACCGGTGAGAACAAAGAGTCAGTATTTATTGATTAGCAAAGGGCAAGAAAATAGTGCTGTGCGGAAGATCTCTCTGGACCTGAAAGAGACTCCAGGAGACATGGAGAGAAGGGGTCTGTGTAAATTTTTGGAACAGGGTTTAAGAACAAAGGAATTAAACTTTATTGACTGAGAAAGCAAGGACATGGTAGTTTGGCTGAAGTCCATCTGTTGTTGCTCATCATGGGCACCATCAGCTGTAACTTGGTGGCTGTGCTGGCTTGTGACTAGGTAAGCATCTCACAACAGCTGTGGGCCCACAGCTCCAGTTTGAATTGGTCTTGTCTCAAGGTCTGTGACTGTATTCTGTGCCTGCAAGTTCCTTTTTCTGCATAGCTGCCAACTTGATCAGCTGTGGAAAGATAGCTCAGCAATAGTAAAGAAATAATGACTCAAAAAAATTGATGGCAGCTGTTATTTGGATCTCGGTCATCAGATTTTTAAACTTTTGTTTGGTCACTCATGAGAAGAGTGACATTTTTATCCTTGATTCCTGCCTTGTCCTTATCCAGGGGTCCTTCTGGTTGCAACAGGACCAGAACTGGCATCAACTGGACAGTTCCTTTATCTGTTCCTGACAAGGAAGGTTATGGGAACAATTATGGGGAGGTTAGGGTAAGACATGGGGATGTGGGGGTACTGGAGAGGAACTTGGGGAGTTGAGTAGAGAATTGAGAAGGGTCATGGGAGCTCTAAGAGCTCATGGGGAGCCATAGTCCTCACAAGTCCGTTATCAGTGGCCTTGACAATTAGGTGACTATTTGTCAGCAGGCGGGCATTAGGAGACAAGGCCACATCATGATGTCAAGGACCATCACCTTGGTCCCCAACACCATCACCACCACTCCTGTCTATGGTGATCGCTTTCAAGAGTCCTAATGGAAGAGCCTGGGGAAACAGTTGCAGCTTTGCAAGACTGACACATCATGCTCACCCAGTGATACACATCAGCAAGGAGGGACTGGTGTCCTGAGGACAGGGAGGGCACACACAGGGGCCTCCATAAATATGAAAGCCAGGAAGGACTAGTTAAGTGGGATGTATCTATGTGGCCACTGCCCACTGCTAAAAGAGTGGTGTGTGGGGGGGACAGAGAGCAGGGTCTGGAAGGGGGTAGAGAAGAGAGCCTGGTGGAGTCAGGTGGGCAGGCACCTGATGCTGTGGGAGGAGCTAAGCAGAAGAGAGTTCCCACAGGTTCTTTGATAGAGATGCCAGGTCAGAGACTAGTCTTGGGAGGTACCATCAGGGAGAAGACAGTCGTGGGCCTTAGATTACAGTTGATGTGGGAGAAATGGGGGGATAGAGAGGATCCATATGCCCTTGAATAGCAAAGCCAACAAATGTTTCTGCTAATCTGGGTCTGGGGAAGAGTGATATTTCTGTTCCAAGATGATGTGGGGTGTGAGTGACAGAGAATAAGGCCATCAGGAGGAACCAGGCAGGAGGAAGTTGATCATGAATTCCACTTGGCTACTTTGATCTTGAGTTGACTTTAAGACATTCTAGGGGAGAAGTTAAACGCATAGCTGGTCCCCTGGGTGTGGGCTTTAAGGAGGGGCTGCACTTGCCATAATGCCTTTATTGCTGGGGAGATGGATATTTGGGTTGATGTTGGGGGTGACTTTCCCCAAGTGTGGTCTTGAGGAAGCAGCATCAGTCTCATCTGGAACTTGTTAGAAATGTGGTATCTTTGGCCACAGACCTACGAGCCAATAATGCTGGGGGGTGGGGGAGGGGTGACCAGGTAGCTGTATTTTTAACCTGCACAGGGAGTTTGGATGCACAGGAAAGCTCACAGTTTGCTGCATGCAGAATGACCTGAGGAACCTTTAAAATCCAGTGTCCATGCCATGATCCCAAACCTCTGTGGCAAGGGACCAAGTAGGAGCACCAACTTCTTTCAGATTGTCCAGAACTGTCTGAGACTTTCCTGTATTTACATGGAAAGTTCTGTACTCCAGGGGACCCAAGATCTGGATTCAGCTCCAAATATCAGAAGTTTTACTATTCCATGTGTAAGGGAAGCATCCTATTCATGACACCAATTTAAGCATCGGGGTCACCAATCTGCATAGGTTCTTCACTGGTTAAGGTGTTACACAAACTCACCAAGCAAGGCAGGGCAGGGCAGGGCAGGGCCAGGACCAGGGTCGAGGGGGCTGGGAGGCTCGGTTGGGAGGCTCGGCCCCTCAGGAATCTTCACACTCTTTCTCTGGCCTCTCTGGCTTTCTCTCTTCATGCTCTCTCACGCTTGTGCTCTCCTCTAGTGCTCTCCCTCTTCAGAATGATGCCACCCCTTTGCCCTCTCCTCCCAGGTGCAGGTGCTCCCATTCACACATCTGCACACCCAATGGGCTTGTGTATGTACACACAACCAGAGGGAGGGTGCAATGCCACAGGTGGTGGGTATACAGATGATAGGAAGAAAAAGCTTGACCAAATCATTTACCCTACACCGTGCTGTCAAGTTGAGATTCAGTGTCCCTAACATTCAAGCTTTGGATCCCAGACATGACCTCACTAAACGCGTGATTACTTCAGAAATGAACAATTATTATTTTATTATAAAATTTTAGAGTAAATGGGGAAGGATGTAGGAGTTCATTTTGGTTCCATGTAAGAACCACCTGGGAAGCTGGTGAATTCCTCAGAACCTTAATGGGAGATTCTTGTTTACTTGGCCTGGGAAAGAGCCCAGCGATAAGTAGATAATACAAGACTCAGGTGACTAACTGAGACTCCTGAGAATTCAGGATTCAGGTGAATAACTGAATAACTCGAGGATTCAGGAACCAATCAATGCCTAGGAGGTAAAAACCCAGGTATAATTTACAATCGGTCCTCTCTCTCTGGGGTTGGTCATTTTGGCTCAGCTGACTGACATTTGACTGGTTGAATGCATGAAGGTCGAATCTGACATAGCAAAAACTCCATGTTGAGGTGGACCTAAGCTGTTCAAGCCCATATTGTTCGTGGGTGTGTATAGAAGGATTGGAACTTCAGACCTACGGAGAGTTTCAAGTGAAAGAAAATCGCCCACCAGATTATAGGCAGATAGAGAAGCCTTTATAATAAAGATGACGAGGTGGTTGGGGATCTAGGGACATGTGGCATTTGGGCAGCTGAGGGGAAGTTGTGCTGGAATGTCAGGAACCATGAGGTCAAATACCTGTGGGACTGAGCTGCATGGAGTGGGAGGCCTGGGAGAATGATGGAAGAATGAGATGGGATGAGGAAATGTGGCAAATAGAGCAAGTGGCAGCCTTTTCACAGACAGGTGTTGGTGGTGAAGGGGATGTGCCCATCACTGGATGAGGAGCTAAAAGAGGAGTTCTATTTCCACATTTCCTCTCTTTATTTTATTTATTTATTTATTTATTTATTTATTTATTTATTTATTTATTTATTTATTTATTTATTTATTTATTTATTTATTTATTTATTGCTGATCTTATTTTGATGTTCATATCCTTCGTCATGAGGGAAGAAAATGAAATTTTAATGGATCTTCTTGATAACTTCTGAGCATTTAAAACTTGGTGTGGTTTTACTACTCAGACCGCTCCAGTTCCTAGGCTTGTGAGCAGAAGCTATAGTGAGATTTCTTCCTACATTCTGTTTTATGCTGTTTCACAAGCATGCACAGGGTGGGTTCACTCTTGTTTGGGGCAGACTGATAAAGAGAGCCCAGAAGTCTCAGTGAATTTTACAGGTTTTTAATGCTGAATCAGATACACAGGCCCACCAGGCAAAGAGGCTAGTGTCCAAGGAGCCAGGTAGGGCAACAAAAGCTGGAGGCTGGCATGAATCTCTCACATGAACGCTTCTGCCCATACTTGTGACTGTAAGCAGCATACCCCTCCATTCCTGCTATGCTCCTGAATCTCCATGTTCTTTCACTCTCCTCTCTCTGGAGGCCTCTCTGCCAGTCACATTTCATTCTCTAGTCAAACCGCTACATCCCTCATCATCGGGCTGCTGTTGCTGTTTTCATCCCTCCTTTCTAGGCCCAGGCAAGCACAGTTACACATGCCCACGCTCTTTAGGCCCAGTGTCCACAATCATAGGCGCATGTGCCCCACATCTACACTTCCAGTGTCATTTATCCTACTCAGTAATGGTAGGGGTAAAACTCAGTGTATGGGAGGCTCATATTCCACCTCCTGCTGCCCAGAAGAGCTCGAAGTTTGGGCCAGTGCAGTGGAACCAGACCATGCTATTGTTCCTCTTATCAAAGGGGGCTGAGGGCGCTCCTTTTGCACTGTCTGGTTGGTGCAGTGCCATTTCCTATCACATCACTGGGGCATGGAAAAATTCAGGGCAGTTGATAAAGACAAAGTTGTCTTTAAAACATGATTTCTAACCATTTGAGAATCAGTGAGTCAGTCTACAGCCATACCACCCTGAAGGCACCAGATCCTCTGAGAGTCAGTGAGTCAGCCAAATTTCCAGCCCCTTCTTTCCCACCCCACACTTTGTTTTAATTTGCTACACTATTGCTTATGTTCTTGGTTCACTGAAAACATTTCCTGTGATTTTTCCCAGAACTGCAAACATAGAGTTCTCCAAGACCCCCTACCCCTCAGACAAGGTAACTGAGAAGGAATAGTGCCTGCAGGCATGCAACTTTGTGACAGCTTTGCCCAGGAACTTCACCTGATTTGCTTTCCTTCTCTCCTTCCATCCCTCCCCCCTTCCTTATTTCCCTTTCCTTTATTTAGTGATTAGAAGGTGATAAAAAGAGAGTAAAATTAAGGCTTTAAGAGGTGAACAACAATGATTAACTTTCAAAGGAAGTTGTTATGGACTTGTTATGGACATAGCAGCTAAATGAATGTTATGGACATAGCAGCTAAATGAATGTTATGGACATAGCAGCTAAATGAATGTTATGGACATAGCAGCTAAATGAATGTGCTAGTTCTAAACACCCTCTGAAAAGACCTTCTCACATGTTGACAGTTTTTTAACTACCTGCATTAACTGATGCCCTTGAAGCAGGGCATGGTGATGATAAATCACTGCATCCCCTGAACCTTTTGTGTCAGTCGGAGACATATTCGAGTTAAATATTTATGTGCATCTATAAAAACCCCATACAGACAACTAATTGCTATGGAACTCCTACAGAAGGATGAGGAGATGCTTCATCACCGGTGTTGTTAACCTTGTCCACAAACAAATTCGTACCCATCAGATTTACCTTTTTAACTTAAACGGTAATTACTGGGCAATCAAAAAATGACAAGTGTAGGTACTAATTATCCAAATGAGACTTGGAATGTTCAGAGTCACCTACTTATTTTTAGCTTCTTGATTGTTATTTTGCCTCAAACCCACAGTTAATATGAGTAACTCGTGTTCAATGTGTTACACTGCTTTATTAAGTGCTTTTCTTAATCTTATTGAAAATATCATGAGTAACCCTTCAACAACATGAATTTTAGAGTAAGATAGAAACTGAAAGAAACAGCAAGTGCATAACACTATACCAGCAGGTGGCAGTGTGGACCAGAAAATAAAAATATCTTAACGGATCATAGGGCTTTTGTGCTAAGACACTCCAAGTTTATTCACTACTCCTGAAGAGCTTTTGAACTGAAAGGCTTTCACGTTGTCCAAGTGAAAGGCCTTCTGGTAAAGGGCTTATGAGTATTACATTATGTTCAAAGCTTGAGTCTGGAAATGACTACCCCACAGAACAAATTGACTGTGACTCTAAACACAGGTTTGCAGCATGGTCTCCTGAGTTCTTTAAGTTCCCTGAACTTAGAGGATGGACTGGACCATTCTGGTCTCTGGTCTCTCACTTCCTCCTTGACAACATGCTGTGTTTTGCTTTAATCCAAAGATGTATGGCAGCTCAGGAAATTTTTCCGTTATAAGGATGTATAAATTAAGCACCCTGTCTGTGACACCAAATGTGGTGCACAGGTTCACTAATCTGCATAGGTTCTTTATTAGTTCTAGAAGTTACACAGACACATCAGACAGGCAGACACATCAGGAGGCTTACCTGCCTCCCAGCCCCCAGGAAACTTCATGCTCTTTTTCTGGTCTCACTTTATGGCATTCTCCTGTGTTCTCTTATGCTTGTACACATGCTTGCATGTTCTCTTTGTGCCCTTTATCCCTTTTTTCCTAGCGTGTACACGTGTTCATACCCACTGGACCAAATAATCACGGGGAAGGTGCAATAATACCTCAGGTGCTGTCTCTGCAGGCTAATGGAGAAAAAAGACTGACTAAAGCACTCACCCTACAAGGTGAGTTATTACCCTGTTAACATTATTGCTTTTAAATATTTGCTTCTAAATTTTAGTTTTCAGGATGACTTATGTGAAAATAAGGTCATTATATTTAAAATATTGACTTTGACTTCCTGGTCTTAGCAAAATAACCAAATTAGATATAAGTAAAAGACTATTAAGTCCTTTGGGGACATTGTCATAAGGAAGCCTGTTTAAACAACTATTCTGATAATGAACAAAAAAGGTCATGGAAATGAAAGTAAAATTATAAGTTAGATGTTTCAGCATGACCATTACTGTAAAATATTGTCCATCAGCTGCAATTCACTTTAGTTACTTAACTGGGAATAATCTATGCGATTTCACAAATGTTCTTTCTTCCCTTTTTTTCCTTCTTTGTGCTCATTTTGTTTCTTTCTCCTATTAATCTGCTGAAAAAGTAGTATTTAATCAAGTCTACTACTAAAGTTACAGATTTTAGATTTAGCTGTTAAACTTGTTTAATTCAGAATCTTGAGTGCTGTGGTGGAGTTTGCTTTACCTGGGTTGTTTTTACCTGTCTTAGAGCTCTCCTGAAAACAGAACCAGTGGGTTAATGCATTGTGTATGTGTGTATGTGAAAGAGAGAGACAGAGACAGAGAGAGACAGACAAAGAGACTGATTCAGGGAAGAGCTGTGGTTTTAGCCCATATGGGGTCTACTGTGGAAATACTTATTTCTAGAGAGATGAGTCTTTTTCCTCTTAAGAACTTCAGTTGTTTGAATAATGCCCATCTATGTTATGGAGGATAATCTGCTTGACTCAGAGTCTACTGATTTAAATGCAAATCTATCCAAAAATGTTTCCCTAAATATTTGAATACCATGGCCCAGCCAATTTGGCAAAGAAAAAGACATAACAGCATCCCTGAGATTTCCTGAAAGCACAGACAGAGCTTGGGATGGGTCTGAAGTGACTACTTTTGGTATTTTTTTACATTCAGGCAAAAAAACTTACACAAGAAAGCACATGGAGATGGGCTGTGAGGCAGAGACCATAGTGCTACCTTGTTCTTCCTGATGACAGTTTGACTTTGGGGATGTTGTAGGGCCTCTCCATCCTGTGCGTTCCTCCCAGTGGACTAAAATCCCCAAAGAAGCAGACGTCCACCCGCACAAGACAGAGACCTAGGAAGGTTAGTTAGCTCAGAAAGTTCCAACATAACTGCTGGAGGACTTAGGGATGTGGGAGAAACAGCTGCTGGAAGTGAGGTAGAGATTTTCATTAATGCCAGAGTTTGCATCAGAACATGTTGGAATATGTTGTGGGTTGAGGCTCTGGTCAATTTTGTGCAAAAATTACTGCAATTATTCCCTTCTCTGTGTCCATTCCTTTTGGTTGTGAGTTTTACTCATCAAAATATAGAGTCTGTTTTCCACTCCTTGAGTGTAGCCAATCCTATGGCTCACTTTAACAGAATGTGTCACATCAATGGTATGCCAGCTCCAAGTCTAGATCTCCCTCTTGGCAGCCCACCTGGCCTCCATGTGAACAAGCCTGGGGTAGGCTGCAGAAGGAAAAGGTGGTCCAGGTACCCCCATTGTTTTGGTCACAGCCAGTCAGTCCTCAAAGACAGAGACCCCAAATGCAGGCAACTGAGTGTGCATGCAACGAGTCAAGCTGAGATCCTAGGAACCATCCAGCTAAACCAAACTGTCAATCCAAATAATAATGCCATAAATATAAGGTCATTAGGTTTTCTTCAACCTCTCTTGTTTTTTAAGGTAGTAGCTTGTAAACATTTGTTTATTGAAGTAATGCTGCATTATAACATTATAAGTTTTAGATGTTCATTGTTGAAAAGCCAGCATGTGTTATATATATATATATATATATATATATATATATGTGTGTGTATGTTTGTATATGTATAATAAATTCAGTGCTAGATGTCTACATCTAACTTTCACTATACCATTGTCCCCACTTTCCTGATTTATCATCCTGCCCCACTTCCCTTCTGATAACCCAATTTGTTTTATAGTCCAAAAGTTTTTTTTTAAGTTTGTTTTTGTTACATACCACATATGAGAAATTGTAAGGTGTTGTGTTTGTCTGACTTATTTCACTAAACATAATAATTACCTGTAGGTCCTAAATGATTATTATGTTTAAGCCACTAAGTTTGGGGTGATTTATTAAGCAGCAGAAACATAAAGTGGTTGACCTTTAATTCTGGTGAAAGATGTTTTTACCAAACTCTGCTAATGGGAATAACTCCAGTGGACGGCTACCCAGTCCACTCCATATCGCTAGCTATAGCTAAGCCACAATTGACACAATTATATTAATATGCATGAATATATTTTTCTTACCTTTAATAGTATGTTTAAATTCATGGGAGCATCTGGAAGCACCCAGGATTAAAGATTGTACGATGTAAGGCTGAAATTCCTCTTCTGTGGTCTAGTGATAACTTTCAATCACTGTGTCTTCTTAGGAAACATACCCTGGTTTGGAAATTTCGTGGAAGCAATTCCTAGTTAATATCACTTGCTCAGAGGCCCTGTATTGAACTCCTTAAATAAAACTATTGCTTCTGAATCCCCCAGTCCAAAGTATTTATCCCTTCCTAAAGTTCTAAATCAAAATCTCTGTTCCCAGTTGTCATAATCTGCTTTAATAGCTTCAGTTCTGTCACAAGTTCCACCCTCCCCTCCAAACATCTCCAAACAACCAATGTTTTCAAATCCTGATTCCCAAAGTCCCTTTACAAACAGAGCAAATATTTTCCAGCGATCATGGGCATTTGTTGATCCCAGCACAGGTCTCCTTGATGTCAGCTCAGCCAGTGAATAAGGCTTCAATTCCAGCTTCACATCCAAGTCCTTCCAGACCTGGGCTCCAGTCCTGCTTGGCTCCTGACACTGAGCTCCACTTCCCAAGGGACACCTGCTTTCTCCCTCCTGATTCTTCCAGGATGAGTGTTTAGGCTAATAAATAGGTTGCCTCACTGAGTCTGTGACACACCAGGTGGAAAATGGCTCATGCAAATCTCTCTGTAAGGGTCCAAAAATTCAGGGCACTTTATGCTCTCCTGATAAATAAAAGGATAAGAAAATCTCCATTTCACAGGAAAGAAAACTGAGGCTTGAGATCACCTGATGTGCAAATGATAGAGCTGAACTTGAACGATGATGTTAAATCCAGTCTTCCTTCAGTGAGAGAAGAATACAAACTCTGGGCAGAACCCATAGTTCCAAACACTCATTTATTCCTCCTTAAACCCATCTTCAGGGATGGCCTGGCATGATAGAAACATGTTTAGAGCAAAGCAAATCTTACAAGAACTTACCACCCTAAGGAAAACATACCACAGTGAGTGAAACATGTTGATACTGCTGAAAAGGTAAGAAAAGAAAAAAAAATCCCTCTGTTTTAGGAGTTTATACTCTTCTAAATGTTAAGAGAGCATGCGGACCTCTGCATATTCAGAGGTCAGTGTTAGGAAAGAAGGGAGGCCAGGAAGCTAGCCTTGCTCAGGTACCTTGTAGACAGGGTATTCTGAGGATGTGTGTGTGTCAGACAGTTCCGTTTCATTATACATTTTTGCATATTCAAGAAATGATTGGAAAATGCCAACTCTCATTTCCATTTTATGATAAACAGACACACTCCCCTTTTCTCTGTCCTCTTCTAGACTTTACTTTTAAATGCTTCATCCTAATTAAATGGAGCATTTTTTGGGGGGTGCATTTCAATACATGTTCAGACATAGTATTCTTGGGCTTCCACCCCCACCAGAAGAAAACACCATCTATCAACATTTAGGGCATCTTGCCACATTTTCCACACTAAAGGGAAGTTAAGGAGTAATGTCTAGAGCCCGAAGAGTCCTCAGAACCCTGGGCTTTGTGTGGAAAGCTACAACTGTGTCCCCAGGGCTGTCAGGTTGAGTGGGTCTCACAGGTGTCTTTGGAGCAGTCCCAGCTCACTCATTCCTTGACAGTCACTTCATTATTAAGACCTTAAAACTCAGCAGGTGTTAAAATTATATGCCATCAATATGGATTTTCAAATCGAGCAAGGTTTTATTCTTTTATTACTATTTACACGGTTGATTTTATTAATAATCACTGGACATTTCTCAAAGATATCATGGAACTGGGGAATAATTTGCCTGAAGAACTGCACTTGTGTTCTGGAGCCATCTAACAGTGATGGATGTGGAGCCTGGTCTGTTGGAAGTTGCCTGGACATTCTCCCTTCGCCTGGCTCCTGGGAGAGAAGACATTGGACAGGACTTAGGACTTCCAGCCTCTCTCCACCTGCTTCTCACTGACCCCATCAAGGACGCTAGAATCAGCAAAGCTTGCCAGAAGTGGACATTTGCTAACACTTCCCCAGACAACCCCCTTCACTCCCTCTTGACCCCCTTCCTCCTGTACCAACAAGCCTGACTTACAGAAAGTGCCTTCCTCTGCAGACAGGGGGTGACTGGGGGTGTGGGGGGAGGGGTGCAAGAAAGAGCAGCAGTGTCCACACCCACAGGACTCCTGAGATTAAAAGGGTCTAATGCCTTTTAGGTCTAATTGCCCAAGAGTTAGAGAATTGTGGAGTTAGTGATTTTTTTTTTTTTAGAACCTCCTAAGTCTTGATCCTAGGAAGGCCTACTGTGTGGTCCTAATTATGAAAACAATTGCCTAATTATGAAAACAATGCCTAATTATGAAAACAATGGGGATGTAGATGGGGTATTTTTTGTTGGGTGAATTTTATTGCATTTGCAAGTAGAGTGACCTTTTTGGGGGAGTGAGGAGGGAACTGAGTGTGTCCACAGAGTATATGTGAAAGAGTGCACACACATGCACACATGTGTTTGTGTGTGTGTGTGTGAACATGGGAATGAGTGGCTGAACTTGCCTCTTTGGTAACTAGATGATGAGAGCAATAAACACTAATGTGATCCCAAATGGGAGACTGTGCTTATCAAGAGAGGGACTGGAGTCCACTTTCATTTTCTCAGAAGACTCCGGCCTGTGTTTCATTTCCACCTGTCAGATGGGCAAACTGATAGGTGAGCTTTGACAAAATAGCTCCCTCTGCCTGAACGGAGAGTTCCAGTGAGGAAAACCAAAAGAGGCATTTATATTTATTTTCATCTGTCTGGGGTCTCTGCCTGAATTTTCAAAATCCTGAGAGAATGAGGGGTCCCACCCCCCCACACCCCCAGGAAGAGGGCTGGATGGGGGGAAGCAAATGTCATGCATGTCACAGGGATCAGACTCCAAAACCAGCAAGAACCTCAAGTGACTTCAGACTCTAGAGTCCCTTCTGTCCCTGGAAAACAAGGAGCACCTCAGAGGGCTCAGGGGCATCTGCTTTATTCTGTTCTGGTGTCTCCTGCCAGGACCATCCAGCAGTGGAGAAACAGCCTTCAACAGTCCGGGTGACTCCAGAGTAAATAGCTGGCTGGATATGGAAGTTAATGGGTCTTTTCCTCTGAATGGAAGTCTCAGAGTCTCTGATCCTGAGCTGCTCTCCTTTTGTCTCTCTCTCTTTAGCTCTCTGTTATATAAATAAAGTCAACTTTGACTCTCTAGAGAGCCAAGTATCATTTCAGGCACAGCAAATAGCTTAAAGGAAGAATGCATCTTATATGTCCTCACAGAGAGCAAAATGGTGCGTGGGCTGCCTCGGCAAAGGAACTGGAAAACCTCTGTGTGGAGTGGCTACAAGAAGATTCACTCTGAGTCTATGAATCACTTTTCCTCTTCCAAACGTCTGTGAAGCAATGAAATAATATGTATAAAAACTCAAGATTCCCTTCTGGATCAATCTGAGTATATTTGCTTAACATCAGTGGATATAAAAAAACAAGTTAAAACATCTTATGAGAGTGAAATAGCTTCCTTGCAATTTTCCAAACCCTATTTTCTCCCAATGTATTAAGCAGATTGTCAACTACCAAGCTGTTTATTTCTGTATTTGGAATCAGGTCTGTTGTACTTATATGCTTGGGTAATTTCTGGGGTTAGGATATCTGGCAAAAATAAAAATAATATTCAATTTTGTTGTCTGGTCAGCATTCTGTCTTCAAGACAAAATAAGGGATTCAATTATCCTAAACATCTTTTGTTCATAGCTTCACAATAGAAGGTGCTGTTCACAGATCAATGGCATCAGTGTCTGCCATAGTCTGTTAAAAGACAGAATCTGGGTCACTCCCCCTACTTGTTCCAAATAGCATTCTCCATTTCGATGAGATCTTTAGTGGGTTCCAAGACTATTAAAAGTTTGAGAAATTCTGATCTAAATCTCTCTCTCTCTCTTTTTTTTTTTTTTGAGACTGGGTCTTCTTATATTTTGCCTGGGCTAGTCCCTGGGTCATGATTCCCAGCCCCAGCCTTCCAGGTAGCTGGGATTATAGGCACGTACCGCCAGGCACGCTGGCTATTTTCTTGAGACTAGGTTTCTCTATGTTACCCAGGGTAGTCTCAAAACCATGACTCAAGCCATTCCTAGCCTCAGCCTCCCTCCTAAGGCTGGGATTAAAGGCACACTCCACTGCACCCAGCCCTGATCTAAATCTCTGAATGGAGGAATGGATTTCTTTGTTACAGATTTATTTTGTTTAGGATTTATACGTGACACAGATCCATAAATCTTTCTCTTCTCCTCTCTCTCTATATATATGTGCTCATTTTTGTGTTTAATGCAATGATTTTGCACAGTTCCATGTCCAGTGTGAAAATTTGTTTCATTAACATATACTTACTTTACCAACAAACAAGTGTTTATTGAGTATCTGCTATGTGCCAAGCAGTGCTACATGCTCTGGGAACATAGCAATAACTGAGATGGAGTTCTTTCACAGAACTAGTGTCAAAGGTGAATATAGGAGAAAGAGCAAATAATAAAGCTTCATTTCAGAAAGAAAACAAAAGAAAAGCTATAGAATGGCAAAACAGAGAGAAGGGAGGGGGAAATCAGGGAAGGGAGTAGCCTGAGAAGATCAAGGTGAAGGTTCATGGGTGATAAGGTGGAGGGAGAACCTAGAGGAAGTAAAGATGTAATATATACACATATATACATAAATATGTAAACAACAAAATGATTAATAAAAACAAAACAAAACAAAGAAATAAGACAAAACAAACTGTTGGGGGAAATTACCATTGGTATTTAGGAGATCTTCCTGACTTGTCCACAGAACTACCTATCAGATGTATTAAGAGCTTTTGGACCAGGAAAAAAAGGAATAAACTTAGAGATTGAGTTTTTATCTTGGCTGGAGAGTTTTTCAATTAGTGAAATTCTACTTGAGATTTATATTACAGGAAAACTCGCTGAGGAAGTGAGACATGGGAAGAGAGTAAAAGTAAAAGGCTCATTTCCATGGGCTTAATCTAAATATTCATCAGTCTTCAGATCAGGAGAGGCTGGGAATAGAAAAAGAAGATTCAGCCACAAGAATGGCTTCTACATCAATGCCAACCTCCCAAGTGAGTTTTGATTTCCATGCTAAAATGACTCCTTCCAGTTGTGCATCTAGGACTTTATAGGACAAACTAAAAAAATCACCTTTCTGCAGAAAAGGGAGCTGTGTATTCAAGTACCACATTTAAAATAGGATTCTGTTGAATCCTAGCTACTGTCCTCTGGTGAAAGAATTCCCAGAAAGCAGTGTTATAAATATTAGAACTAGGTACGAAGAATCAAGGCAAAGACTACTGTCCATAGAGAAATTTGCTATAAATAAAAGTTTCCTTTTACAAGAATATCTACTCTGAATGACCATTTTTGGTTTATCATCATCATCATTAAACAAAAAATAAGAGACAGCTATTTGAAATAAAAATAAGTCAATGTCACACACACAAAAATATTTTGAATGAGAATTTTCTGGAATTGGGAGTGATTTTGACATGAAGGTAATCAGTATTTTCTCTACCTGAGCATTCCGTTAACTCTCAGCTTGGCAATCCACAGCTTTTCCTCATGTGTTTAGAAAGCTCCTTGTGCTTATCCTTGGCCTTTGTCCTTTGGGTTCTTAGATGGAGAAAATAAGGGGGAAACATGTCATTTCAATTACCCAGTAAGGCCTTTTTAATTCAGTACACAGGGCATTTGTGTGTGAAGATGTTCACCTGTCTTTGTGGGGAGGGCACTGAGGTCTGAAGGTGTGCCCTTTTGTCCTCTTTTGGCATGAAAGGAAGATACTCAAATCAGAGAACATCACCTACTGTCTATTCTTTCTTTCACCAAACAACTACTAAGTGAATGCCCAGGAGTGAGAGCTACGGAGTGGGAGTGGAAACACATAAAAATGTGGCTTCTAACCTTGAAGGTGACTTCCTCTAAGAGGAAAGGCAAAAACACAAAGACCGTCAGAGGGTGCCCCTAAGAAGTTCAGGGGAAGCTAAAGAAAACTTCTCATACTGGTGCATGAGGATTGTTGCCCAGAAGAATAGTAATCTAAGTTAGAGCTCAAAGAACCGCCTGCTCAGGCAGTATTTAGGGGTGTTCAAACATAAGTGCTCTCAAAGAGATATAGTGCCTACCAATTGGGGAAGATAGATTGTAGAGGCAAAGTTCAAACATACAATATATGGGGTTTGTGTAGAATTCAAATGACAGGTCTATGGAGGATCTGAATAACTGCAAATGAGGCTGGAGTTTATTAAGTTAACAATGAGGAGCTGTTGGAAAGTTTTGAGTGGGGAAATGGATTGAATCATAGAAATTAATGTGGTGGTTTTTTGGATACACAATTTGCAAGAGGGAAGGACTGAATTCAGTAAGCTCCATTAGCATGTGTTTTTAAAGGATGGGTTTGAAATCCATCTCCTCCTTTGAGTTTCTAGGAGGGGGTAGTAGAAATGGAAAAGAGGAGGCAGAGGTAGAGGTATTATCTACAGGACCAACAGGATGAAGGAAGCAAGAAACAGCAAATGAAATTTCTAATCTTCCTGTTGGGTCATGCTATTTGGTTAAAATCAGACAGCTAAAGGTAGAGCATGTGTTTGGAAGGGGAAGGTAATGGGAGCTTCTAATAATGTTGAGCTTAATATTCTAAGGAAATATTTAATTACTTTAAAATAATTTTCATATGTACAAAATTTATATAATGACATATTTACATACACAAAACATTAATGGTATTTATAGTAATTATGGTGCCCATTATTTTACAGACTTTACAAGGGGTACTAGTTAGAAACAACATCAGTATGACACCTCAGGGTGTACAGAAATCTACTTCTAAAATTGGAAAGATCTTCCAGTTGTTTATCTCATTTCTTTTTGTTTTTCTCTTTAACAGTCTAGTTAGACTGACACAAAAGATTAGAGTCTAGAGATCCTTTGGCATTTCCTCTTAGTGCAGTTTACTGGACTTTTGGTGCCCAGAGCACACTTAACATCTCATGCCATTTTGGAAAATTGCTGGAGTTGGGAACAGGATGAGGGTTGGCACTCTTTATAAGAGGGTCTGGGCAATGTAAAGGTGCTGCTGAGGCTGTCATTTTTGCCACAGAGGAAAAAGGAAATCCCCAGGAGGCCCCATTTATAGCAGTTCCTCTGAATACTCCAGTAGTTCATCTAGAGAAGCTCTAGGAGCAGCAAGATGGTTTTTGGTAGTGTTCACACTAGTAAACTGGAGCAAACCAGTTGGAGGAACCCAGACTCTCTCTGTTGTTTTGGGATTATGTCACAGAGAACCTTACTACACTCGCTATGACATCTAAGCAAGGTTACTGCAATGTAATGGCATTGCCTTGGCACTTATAAGTGTTTTAAGGGTTCAAATATCCTTGCTGCCATGATATATAAGAAGAGGTGAACTCAAAAATCTCCCTCCCCATGTTAGGTTGACAAAAAAAATGACTATGAAAACATTTTGAAAGATCCTGTAGTCGTCTGGAAACAGGTTTATAAAGAGGGTCAAAATACTTTTAAGCCAAGTTTTAAAGTTGTGAACATTTTCACACCTCTGGTATTTGATGAGATGAAGGACAATCACATGAGCTAATATTTCAACCACCCAAAGTAGGCTTCTGTAGTGAATTCCTGTGGATCAATGTTGACTAAATATTTTTAAGCTCATTGAGTGTTGTTCATTCTTTGAAGTACTACGTTCCCCTCCCAAAGTGTTAGTGCCTGAAAGGTCCCTGTTGCTAGTAACTTGAGATACCTATTCCTAAAATCTTAGCAAGTAACCACTAAAAGGCTATTTCTCAGTGTCCAAGCTCTTGCCAGGGAAATTTCTGGAACTCTAATCCATCTTTGCTCTGACCCCACTTGGCAATGTCTGTGGTTGATTATTTTGCAGCCAGTGAAGCCATGGGGATAGGAAGACAATTTCCCAGGAACTAGTGTTCCTGGGAGCTTTTTCCTGTAAATCCCAAAGAAGCCAATATTGCTGGTTCTTCTCACTGCCTCACACTGCTGTTGGATGTAGTCATGCCACCTCCTGGGTTATTCATTTGTTTATTCTATAAGTAGTTACAACTGTGGATAGGATATAGATAACCTATGCTATACCGGGCTCTCCACTAGGCACCATAGATATAGAGACTGGTTGTGATCCCAGTTCTGACCTTGCCGTATGGAACTGAAAATTAGATATCAGATGCACTTGCAAAATAAACAATTCAAACAGAAGAGCTCTTTGGAAAAAGATAGGTAAGAGGCCTTGTAAATTATGTTGAGAATTTTAGTTTTTATTCTTAAAAAAAAGGAAATATAAAAAAAGTTTTAATTCAAATGGTGAGATGACCAGTTTGGAGCAATGAGGATACTGTTTTTTTTCACCCTGTCTGCCCCGAGGATACTTTTAACTCAGTGAAATGCAAACTTTAAGTAGCAGGAGAATAGTTGGGAGGCCGTTGTTAGGGTGCAGAAGACATTGTAAGGGAGTATGGCAGGGTGCTTGAACCTCTTTTGGAGGCAGGTATGAATTCCTTAATGCTCACAAGACGTTTTTAGTCTTCATTCTACTGATTTCTACCCAAGCACCTATTTCCTAAAGTTCTTCAGCAGATGTTCCCATAAACTAGGTCAGTAGGCGGCGCACAAGTGCAGTTATTGCTGAGGCGAAACTTGAAATTACTAATGAATACAATTTTCTCCTGCCTCTATAAGATATAAATTTAGAGGCAATGACTGATGTTATGCTGTACATGAACTTAGAGAGGTATTTGGAATCTTAAAAAATAATCCTAGTCCTTTTACTGTTAGAACTGAGGGCAATTATATAGCATCTCTTATTTGCTTAAGGAAAAAAAAATCAGAAATCAAGTAAAGCTTCCAGAACCATTATTTCACAAATTGACCAGGGCAATAACTTAAAAAAGAAAGAACAACTTATTACAGCTCCCAGCAGACTCAGATAGCACTCATTTGGGAGAAATGATAAAATAATCGTAAATAGCAGATTCCTTTCTGAAAGCTCCCCTAGGCAATGAAAGATCTAAAGGCTGAAATGACACTTAAGCAATAAACACATTTAAGTAAACGTATTGGTTTCTGCACACACTCCATTCCCATTGGCATCTGAGCATGGATCTTCATTCAAGAGGTTTAACCTACTCCAGGGAAAACGAATAAAAAGAATGCAGCACAATGCTTGAAGAGCTTCACATTTATAGACTGGTATGAACTCTCTCCCCCACACACTGTAATTTGGGTGGCTTTCCTTCAAAACTATTAAGGCATCTTCATGGAGCTGGGGTAATTCTCAGCAACACTAATGGTGTGCTCGATGTTACTGTAAGTGAGATAAATGATGGCAAACTTGTTTGAGCAGATGCATCTAACAACAGAGGTGTGGAAGCATAATATGGCGAGGATAGAATTGTTCAAAAGCAGGAAACGAGAGCACACAGAATTGCTATGAGGGTGTTAGGGTGCAACCCCCAAGTGAATGATTTGTGTGTTGGATCAGCTTTGTCCACGTCTTCATCTCAGTGCAGCCAACTTCTTCAAAATGTCAGTGTGACAACCAGTGAAAGGGAAGTCTCTTGGCTTCAGGTCTTCTTTTCTGGAAAAACCCCAAGAAATTTCTAGTGAAGGA
Source organism: Uropsilus gracilis (assembly GCA_004024945.1). Taxonomy (NCBI): domain Eukaryota; kingdom Metazoa; phylum Chordata; class Mammalia; order Eulipotyphla; family Talpidae; genus Uropsilus; species Uropsilus gracilis. The sequence continues at coordinate 68,161 of PVHY01004423.1, read as the reverse complement.
ATAAAGAGAAAATCTTGAATTACAGAGCACTCAGTGGGGTCAGAAATTTGAGTCTCCTAATATCCACCCTACAATGGAATAGTAAAAGCCACATTTATCTAGTTCAGCCTTAATTTTTATGGAACAAAGGGAATCTACAACAATTACATGTAGCTAACAATTAGATAGTTTGCTCTAGCTAATTAGTTTGTTTTCTCCCTTTTTTCCTCCTACCCAAAAGAAGTTGATAGTATGCATTTTCTCCTTAATCACACTCAGAAGAGGAAATTCTGGAAAACTCTGTTTCCTACTTCCCCAAGAAGGTTCTTAAAGAAAAAGGAAAAAGATGGAGACAGATTAATTTGGGCAAATATCTTTCACACACAAATAAAACTTTTCCACAGCAGTGGGGGCACCATTTTTTCTCAAAACTTTCTCAAAATTTTAAATGTTGCCGTTAGATACCCCAGTAGAAACCAGCCTAAGTGAAGTACTGTTCTGTGGGTGGCTATTTGCCTGGTGTGCTTTGCTATCAGGCATCCTGACTGTAAAAATTGAGCGGAGTTCTTCAATCTGGTGCCCACAGAGCACTCCTCTCCAAGTGTTTCCCAAGGTTTTATACTAGAAGTCTCTTTGAAGATGACAATGAACTTGTAAATAATTGTACCCACAACCAGAGAATTAGAACTACATGAAATTTGCCATACAGAAGTTAAACTGGAAATACAATTAATGAAGTTTTGATATAAACTACCAATTTCTGCTCAAAGGAATTGGTGAATTGAGAATTCAGGTGATTCTTTTTTTTTTGGAAGTTCCTTTCTCTTTAATGTCTCTGGGGTGACTGTGCTGTCCTCACTCTGTCTGGCCTATGTTTTGGGTCCCCACGCATGCTTGGTATGTGTTGGAGTGGCCACACAGCATGGCAACCTGCTTTTTGTATCTTCTTACCTGGACATTGAGGGTTTGTCGGTGTCCTCTAGCTATCTCTGCAACATTTTCTGCCACACCCCCAGGGCGAATATTTCAAACTTCTTAGGGGGAGGAAGATGGGAATTTTAAACTTCTTAGGGGCGGGAAGAATTTCTGATTTGAATTTGACATGAAAATAGCTTTCTCCCACCAAACCACAACATTTCTAAAACCACATCATTGAAATTCCTTTCCACTCCCTTACCTACCACTAAGTCAACTGTGGGGCTGGAGTTGAGAGGACATACTGGCTGATGATTTCGAGCCCAGTGTTATATAAGTCAGAACTTCCAAAACTTGCCCCAAGCACTAGGACCTGGTTGTTCTAGCACCGGATAATCCATCATATGTAAAGGTTCAGGGGATCCATTCAGTACATTCTGATTGTGAGACCTAGAAAGGCTACAGAAAATTCAATGAAGGACTTCACAGGTGATTCTGATCATCAGGTAGTTGAAGAAACCAGAGGTGAATGCTCTGCAGATGTCTCCTTGCAGATTTCTGGACAGCAGCTAGGCAGATCTGTCCACTTGGATTGTAGAGCCAAATGACAAAGGAAATCATTAAGTGCCTAATCAAGCAAACTCTAGTGGGATAATGAAGAAGGCATGAAAACAATAGGTAACTAGAAGAAGCTTTAGTTGGGAACCCCAAATTTTTCTCTGTGATATTTGTCTACTTTTCTGAGGAAATTGGTTTCTAGTGGGGAATAGAAACATCTAGAAAATAAGATATTATGGATATTTACCTGTCAGGGGTGATACTATGTACACCAAATAAGGCATTGTGGGAAACTCAAAATTAGAAATGGTCTAGGGTACAGAAGCAGGGAGAGGCAAGGAAGAAGCAATTAGACACACAGCTGGTAGAAACCAATCCAAGGTTTATCCTGGCAAACTCCTCAATCTACTTGTGACTTTTTATTGGCCAAGTCACTAGTAGTCACTAGTCTCATCTAGCTATTAAAATGGAAATTAATTAAAATGAAGAAAACTAGGAATTTTGTTGTTCAGTTCCACTAGCCACACACCTTCCAGTGGCTACTCCAGTAAAAGACCATGTCCTCTGCTCTTAGGAAGTTCTCTTGGGCACCACTGTCTACAAGAAAGCCTGGGAAGAGAAATGGGTCCCTGAGAGTCAGACCTTCACCAAAATGAATGTTACTCTCTGGTGTTGGTAGAGTTTATTAAATAGAGTATCAGTTTTAAGTTTTAAACTCATTGTTTTAAGCTAGATCTTGATTAACTAGAAATGTATGAAATATGCACTGTTGGAATACCCCTGTACCCACCCATGCTCTTCCAAACTCTCTGAAACTCTAGTCAATACTTTTCATATAGTCTGAGAAAAGTGTGGAACCCTTGACTCTTCTGTTTTCTTTCTCTTTCTAGGATCTAGTTGTAGGTTTGTCTCCCATGCAGCTATATTGTGTGGGCCAGACTTTGTGCACATGAGCTTTATTCCCCCAGGTTGTGGATAAATGTCACTGGCACATAGATTACACACCGCCCAATGCTCAAGGGTTTAAAATCCAGCCCAACCACTGACCACTTGGGAACTTGAAAATTCATTTCCCTCTCTGCCTCTGCCTCTACTCTGTAGCAGAGGAGGAGAATGGAATCTTTACTTTCTTTCCATCATTTCCTTGTGTAAAGCAGATGGTTTAAGATTGGCCTTATAAACCAGTGTGTGTTTATGGAGTAAAAGGTGGAGGGTTAGGGTGAAAGAAATGAAATAGGAAAATCTAGAGGAGGTTGTATAATAGGGTGTGCTGTTTGATCTTATGTCCAAAAGGAACTGGGTACAGAGGTGAGTTTTATGTTATTTCCTGAAGGTGGAGATGTTGGAGCTTGGATCAGGCTCTGTGGCTATAAGCAGGAAAGGCTCAGGCTTTCAGAAAATTGAACCCTAAATAAAGATAGAAGGAGCCTATGGTGCTGTCTGGATCACGAGATAACCTTGGGCAACACACACACACGCACACACACACACACACACACACACACACAAAAACATCCATACAAATACAACTCATTCAAATTCTTAGAAAAATATGGATAACAAAGTCATCACATAAATCTAGTTCCAAAGGAAAGAGTTGTGAAAGAAAATATTTGACAAAAAAAGAGAAAGATTTTATAAGCTATGTAACACTTTCTGAAACATTAGATTAAAAAACCATGAGGGATTTATGGCCAAACTCCCACTGGCATCTATTTATGATCTAGCTTGCCTTACAGACTCCAGTTCAGTCCATCAGTTTGTCAATAACCATTTGTTGAATGCCTAGTATATACAAAATAATCCCAGTGTCTCTCAGCTCAGCATGTTCCTTAGTATATAATTTTGTATACCCTGAATTTTGATTTTTACTAGTACTTGAAAAAACTAGTCTCAGCTTCCTGTCCTTTCCCCCTTTGTATCTTCTGACTTCTTGTTCAAAATTATAGCGTCTGCCATGAGTATTTGTTCAATCAGTGAATAAACAAGAAGCTCACACTGAAAAGAGAATATAGTCAGTAAGCTGTACTTGGAGTAAGATGGTCAAGATGCTATGCAGTATCAGCTTTCTCATAATAAAACTTTGTATTTGGATAGCACTCTTCTAGTCTCACAAAACTCTGTCACACCTATAATTTCATTTGATTTGCCATTAAACCTTAGATAAAGTTATTAGCCTTTCTATACTGTCATTTTTCCCAAGGCAAAAAATAATGATAACCAATGAAAATATCATTATCTTTTCATCATGATTTTCTAAGAGTGATCATTGAGTAATTCCCTAGAATATCTTTAGAAGTCAACCTGAATATAAAAAGTAGCACCATTTAAAACTTACTTGGTATGGTCTAAATAGGAAAAAATGCCCAATAAATTAGTACAATTCAAATATGAAGGTCAACTTTCCTCTTACTGAACTTGGCAGAAATGTGATTTAAAAATTTTAAAAAATGATATTAGCATGCTCAATTCATTCTAATGGCAGGCCACATAATAGGTCTGCTTATTTCATAACCAGTTTATTTTCTAGACATCTAGACCTCCCTCTATGTGTTTTTCCAGGTAGGTTGCAGAGCCAGTCCTTGAGCACCTGAGTTTCATTCTCCAGGTTGTGGATAAATATCATCAGAACATAGGTTACACGAATTCCAGGACTCAAGGAATCAAAACCCAGCCCTACCACTGACCACTTGTAGGAACTTGGAAATTCACTCACCTCTCTGACTCTATTCTTCCTTGTGTCTCAAATGGAACTTATACTTAACTCCCAGAGGAGTGCTGGGACAAGCTGATATTTGTGCAATGTGGTGTGTACAGTGACCAGCATGTAGTAAATACTCAGCAAACAGCAAGCACTCAGCAAACATTAATATAATTATATTCTTGTTGAATTTTTTTCTTATTCTTTCCCCAATGCTGGCAAAAATGTTGGAAAATTAGAGGGTGCAAGTAATACTTAACAATTTGAGTAGAAGGATCCACTCATGGTGGTAGTGATCTTACTCTTTAATTCACAGAGCTTTGATCCATTTCTAAATGTGAGTCAGGACATATGTACTATTAAAAGTGACAAGGTGGAAGTTCAGAGTATAATGAGAGCATACAGTTTGCTGCAGCAGAGAACTTGGTAAGCCTAATATTAAACTTTGATCTCTTAGAAACAGTTGTTAACATCACAAAATCAAAATCAAGGCAACTGAGCTAGCACCTTGATTTAAAACTCCTCTATTTTATTGACTGGTTTTACATAACTCAGTTTATTTAATCACTGGGAAAACCCATTAGTATTGTCCTGAATATTTAATCTCAGCTAATAGAGATAATTTTTCAAATGAATATCTTACTCTAAAATCTATAAGGGAAAGCTTTTTTGATAGCATCATAGGGCAAGTGTCAGGATTTCAAAGCTCCTTTTTCACAGGACACTAGCATATCTATGGGGAGAACTATGTGTGAGCTCACATTTTGGGGGAGAGAGAGTAAAGAACTCTAGAAACTCTAGGTATCTCTGAAAGCTTTGGGTTATCAAAGTGAAGACTCTGATGACAATGCTAATAATTTTGCATCTTTTCATGCTCTTTCTGCTGCAGTGTTATCCGATAGCAAACATTGTGAGGAGTAAAATCGATTTATGCTCCTTTCAGTGTTGCTAAAGATGAGAGTAGTTACCTTAAGGGATTATTACCCTTTACTTAGGTAGCTACTGAATGAGAACCAGCAGGGAAAATGACCACATGGATGCCTCACCTTCAGAGTCTTGTTCAATTCATTCTGTATCAATGCAGCCAGCACCCAAACAAGTCTGTCAAACAAAGATGATCAGGGTGATAACAGCTGATGTGTATATCTGGGGGAACTTGGAGCTTCCTTTAAAGAAGGGCTGTGGATAAATGGCTAGTTGTAATGGGTTTTTGTTCACAATGATGCAAGAATAATTTTGGGATGGTTTTGTCCGAAGGACACCCCTTAATCTTCATCTTTGTCTTCTACTTTCTCTTCCGCACCAAGTGTACCTCTATAAACCAAATTTGGGTCTGTAAAATTGGGTAGTTACAGTACCCAAGTACAAGCATTCTTGTGAAGGACAAATGATGTGATTAATACCTGTGACTGGTGTATAGTGTTAAGAAGTGTTCATTATGATTATTACTTATTTAAAGATTTCTTAAATACAGTTATATAGTTGGAGGAAAGAAACCTCTGAAGGAGGAGACCTCAGTTGCTTTCTCTGCAGATTGTTTCCTTCAATTAAATTTTCATCCTTTGGCCCTAATTTTTTAAGCTGACCTGAAAAACAATAAGAATTACCTATGCCAAAAAGTAGTTGAGTTGCTGTGTTTATATAACTTTCCTTTCAGCTATATTTTGACCATTGACTAAAATATATGCCTCAAACAAGGAGGATGAGCTCAAAGGATCAGGATGATGTTTCACAGGTGACATGGGAGTGGGGAGAACTTCAGGGTATACACAATATAAATTATGTCTATATGCAATCAATTAAAACATTTCTGAAAATAAAGGAAAAAACCTGGGGGAGCTTAAAATAGCAGGTTGCACTTAGATTAATTGTTCCTGTAGATCTGAGGGAATTTCTAAAAAAAGCAATTTGCCAGACTAAAAAAAGGAGCAAATACGACAATTTATGAAGTGCTTTTTGAGACTTGAATCAATAACACTATTTCCACATAGAACTGAATAATCACCTTTTTATTTGGCTTTGGGAATACCAATTTATTCCTTGCAATTTTGTTATTAGTTTCAGTAAAATATTTCCTAACAATTATTTGCTCTGACCCTTCTCTCTTCTTTCTCTATGCAGAAACTTAGCATTGATCCCTTGCTGGGGAGTGGGCATGTTTTATAAAAATATTTTTCAAACTAATGTTTTCGTGAAGGCATCTCAGCAGTAGAACACTTTTTTTCTGAGGAGGAAATTGAAAATCTGTACCATTCCTTGAAGTCATCACCTATCAAAAAGGATGATGGCGGCAACGGTTGTTATTGTAGAGTCAAAATGGTATCTGCCTCCCTGACCTCTATGTTTGAAGCACTGTTCCAAGTGTCTGTGCACCTCATCACTTCCTTTCATCTGCCCAGGGCTGCCTTGGGGTATGTGCTACTGTTTACAATTCACTTCTACAGAAACTGAGGCTCAGTGAATTTAAATACTTACTTGGAATCAGATTTAGTAAATCTCTGATTGGAACTTGAACTATTTGTCCTTGAAGACACTCTCTACCAAGTTACATTGGTTCCCAAGAGTGTTCATTTTTTGTTTGTTTCCTTAATGAAACTCATTTTTAAAGTTGGTTTTATTTTTTGGTTTGCTTTTTTGAGTAAAAGAAATATCCATCTCCTTCTTTTTCAGAAACCCAGAATCCGGGAAGTTTTTTTTTCTGTCAAAGCTTCTTGTGAAGAGTTAGGAAGTTTTTGGATTTCCAGGTTCAAGTTATTCCAGAAGGAATTGTCAATATGAAAATATTGTTTTACTCCACTGCCATGGTGAAGCATTTAAACTATGTGGAGATTTCCAAGTAGTAAGATTAATTTGATGTGGTGGAATGCTCCCAACATGTACCATTGAAAACCACTGCCCCATCATGGGGTGGCGACCAGAAGCTTGTGCAGGCCTTGGTGGGAGAAGCTCTGACCTGTGTTGTGGAGCAAACAGGTTGTTAACTACACAATAAATGTTGACATACAAGAAGTACATTGGCACTTAATCTTGGGTCTCTGATCTCCAAGAGGTCAGTGTCTAAAATTCATAGGGTCTGGAATCCATCTGGAAACAGCTTGAGAGAGAAAAAAATGATGCCATTATTTTCATAAAACACTGACTGAAAGTTGGCATTTCCTTTAGTTATCAAAGTAGATAATGAACCACAATAGTATTATCAGTGACTTTGCTACCAATAGATATACAATAGCACTATCTATTGTATTAATAGATAATACAGTAGTATTATCTGTGACTTTGCTACCAATAGAAATCAGATATTTTCTCATCATATTATAGATGTGGCTATGATATCAAACTATCATTTGTGATCATCTTTACCTCATAATTATCACAGTTATCAAATTCATCTTGAGAGCATGGGCTCTAATACACAGAAACCTTGGTTGTGTGGGTCAGTCCAGACCCTGACCTGTGAACTCCTGATGATAGTGGTAGTTGCTTTCATGACTCAATCTAGTTTTGGATATTTATTTATTTTATTGAGGAATTGTCAATAATAAATGTCATATGTCACTATGATCATAACAGATAAATGTTTATTGGTTTACTCTATCAGCATTTCCAACTGAGAAAACACCCCTGGGTTGAGGTGTAATTTCCAAGAAGCTGGGATTATAATGGAAATATCCTCATCAACAATTACTGGTTCATGGGTGACTGTACTTCCCTGTAGGTCTGGTAGAGATCGATAATGTCTCAATGTCCCAGTGTATCATCCATAGTGTCCATTCCCCTTTGAAAGTGTCTTAGGAGATAGACTATGTAGTCATCTGTTGATGGGGATAACTGTGATGCAGGCAAATGTAGAACTGGAACAGAAGAAAGGGAGGTGGGGAAATTTAGTTCAAGTGTGCAGGAAAAGGGCCAGGAAAGAGGTGACTTTAATTAGAGGATATTGATTAAAAAAAAAAAAAAAAACAAAACCTTGGGTGGGGGCAATAAAGATGAGTGAAAAAAGGGAAGGGGCTGAGGACTACTTTCACACCCTACAGGGTTCCCTACTTGCTGGATCCCTTTTGGTGACGGAAATGTTCAAATTCAGGTTTCAAGATTTTCTCATTTGTGAGAAAGGGTTTGCCTCTTATCTACAAGAGATGGTAGAATTCTTCCATGGAAACTTTACCTTTCTGTCTGTCTAAACCCCACTTTCCTGTTTCCTATTTCTAATCCTGAGCCCTACATTCATGTAGCTCATGTAAATCTAAAGGTGGGTTGGTGCTACTTGCTCATCAAAAAGATACTCCAGACCATGCATCACCATAGAGAATGAAAAACTAAAGCCATCAGTGGTTGGTAATCCACACTTATTGTTACTTTGTATTTTGAGCATCACCTTTTCCACTTACAAACAGTTATATTATTAAAAAGATATTTTCTGAAGATAGTAACCTTGGCAGTAGTTGTCAAGGCTAATAGTTTGACATTTCAGATCACCCACAACTAATCAACTGAACATGGCAACACATTTGAAAAACCCATTATAGGCAGAAGGCCCTGAAGTAATATGTCAACGCTCACACTAACAGCTGTTATGTAAACGGGCTGATTTTTCTCTGCTGAATGGTCACATGGTAGGAAGGAGAGTGGCTTTGAAGGACGCATGCATGTAGCTGGGACAGGAGATTGTGTTATTGAATGCCATATATTTATGGGGGAAAAGTCCCTATCGCTGATGATAAAAACACTCAGTCATCTCTCACAAATGCTTTTAGGGATGCTTTTCACTTCTAAACATAACACTCCCTGAAGGGTGTGGAGAGCTGTTACACCACAACTGCCTTCCTTATTGGGGAAATGATCTTTAGGACTGAACATCCCAGAGCTACATTCCAAGATTTCCCTGAGAGGTTGCGGGGAGGGGGGTTGCAGGGGGTGGGGGAGAATAGCCAGCAACTCCAGGTATCAAAACACCTGAGTCCAGGTGGCAAATAAAGAAAGGGACTTCTTTATTTTGTTTGTGTAATTCTTATAGATTTTCAAGTTATTTTAAGTACTTGAAGAACCTAGTTCTGAGAACGGTTCTTTTTTGTCCCTGAGTCTTAGGTCAGATTTATTACTGAACAATCTTAAATGCTCTTGGTCTTTTTTTGACAAACAAAAAGTCCAAACATACCTATAAATGACTTTACTCAAAAATGACTCAGAAAGTTTGGAAATAAAGAACTGGGAAAAGATATTCCAGGCAAATACCCAGTATTAAGCCAAAGAAAGCTGGTAACTATATTCATAGCTACCAAAAATAGAATATTTAGAGCAATAGGAATTTAGGGTAAAAAGATGTTATGGGAAAAGATAGGATATGTTTTTAAAAAGAACATTTAAAAATATCCATTAGTATGATAAAATATTCATGAACATAACAATTTCAACTTGAAATACATAAAGCAAAAGGTAACAAAGATGTCATCTATAAATGAATGTACAGACATAATGAGGGATTGTAACTCAACTCTTAAAAAGTAGAGAGATTAAAACAAAGTAAATATTGTTCAGGGTAACACCAAGAATCTTGAAGAGCCAAACATAGAAATCTTGACTCCACAGAGAACGTTTCCTTTTTTGAAATTTACAGAGAACATTTAAATGAGGAAATTCTCAACAAACTTCAAAGGGTTAATATATTGCAAGTTGTTTTTCTTTTTAAAATGAACCTCTGTTAAGAATTAATATTAAAAATATGGTCCAAAATCCCATTCAACTTTTTGAAAATTACATATACACATCTGAAAAATTCATGGGTAAGAGAAGAAATGAGCGTGGATGTTTCAAAAAGCAGTTAGAACACTATCATACTATGTGTGTCAGGGTAGAGGTTATACTTAGAAATTCATCTTCAGTGCAGTTATTAGAAAATAAGGAAGAAAATCTACCTTCATCAGTGTGAAAAAGAAAGATAAGAAGGAAGAGGTCACAATAGAAACATGCATTAATAAAACAAAAAAATAGAAAATGACTCAATTTATGTTTTCTTTTGGAAGTTCTGGCTCCTGGCTGATGAGTTAGTTTCTAGAAATTACACATTCAAGCTATTGGTAATAGCTTGAATAATGGACAGCATTTCAGTTTGTTTAATCCAAAAGACTGTACTGTGCTAGTGAGTTTCAGCTGGACTCACTCACCTGGTTTTCAACAAGACCAGAGAAACTGAGCTAATTTGGATTCTGTTCAGACTTGTAAACCTTCCACTGCAAACTAGCACAGCACACTGCCAGAATGACAACTGGCTAATGTGATGCTGGAGTTACATTGGGGTCCTTGTAGATCAAGGTAGAGGGAGAAGGCACTTTTGCCTTCTCAGGTGGGGCTAGTTGTACATGACTGACTGTATGCCACAGCCTGGAATCACAGCTCTGTTGACAATTGGAGTCAAAAATTTCCTTGCTCACTATTTAACATTCTTCCATGTCAGTAAGTCAATTAGCCTAATCAACTCAATTTGTTATGGTTTATATACATACACATACACACATGTACATGTACATGTGTGTATGTGTATATGCAGATGCATGTACATCTACATCTACGTATACATATACATGCTTTAAAACCCCAGACTTCACTTGCAAGCTTTCTTGGTGGTGTTGAGTCAAAGTTGGACATCTCTTGCCACTCCATTCATTTTACCGATGTTTTGATTATTCTGGCCAACACTCTTACTAAATCTAAGAGCCTGAATTTTGTGCCCAATTAAACACAGAATTAAAAGCTCGGAAAGGCACATCCATTATCAAAATTGGGCCTTTTCACACCAGACGTTCACTCAGACAACATTTCTAGCTAAGTGATAAACCTCAGCCGTTGCCATTCCGGCAGTGTGCTGTGCTGTTTGTGGCTGAAGGTTTACAAATCTGAACAGAATTCAAATTAGCTCAGCTCCTCTGGACTAGTTGAAAATCAGGTAAGTCAGAACTAATTTTTTGAGTTAATAGCTTTTTTTTTTTTTACAACTTCTGAAATCTCCTTATCTTTAAGTCAAATCAAAGGTGGTTGGTAGAGGAGGATAGGTCAGGATACAGAGGTGAAATAAATCCTGTCCAATGTCATGATTTTTCCTTTGTTACTATTTCCCCATTTAAATAAGCGATGCTTATATAACATATGGAATATAGAGTGAAATGGATTGAACTTTCACACATGGCCACAGCAAAAATGTGTTACTCTATAAATCAGGTTGAAAAAATAGTAAATCCAAGGACAGGTTGGAGGTTGAAAATATAAAATTAGCTTTCATTTTTGCAAACATTCTATGGGAGATCTTGCTACAGTACAGGCAAGTTAAGGTGGGAAAGGACTTCTTACATGTATTAAGCGTGATAAGTGTACATAGTTGGCTTAGAGACACTGGAAAATTTAGATTCTTTATGTAGGAAGTTCTGATTCACTTAGAATACATACACCACTGGTATTTCTGTCCCCTCCTCTCAAATTCAGTTACCTGTATTAAATATCTCATACCCAGAGTTGTGATAGAGGGTGGAGGGCGAGTGTTAAGAAGTAGCAAAATATGGAAAAATTCTGGTCCTTGATCACTGGGTATAGAAAACATAGGGAATCAAATCACTGTGTCCTTTGGTAGGTTAAGATCAGTCTTTTCCAAACCCAAAACAGGGAATCTAAGTTCATTCCATGTAGAAAGCAGAGGCTCTGGGTCTTCCTTTGACAAATAAGTGTATATAATTAAAGAACCTGAGAGTTCATGGTCATCCCACATCAGTTCCTTTTAGCCAGAAAAATTTTAAAGGTAATTTATATGAAGATTCACCATAGAACAATACTAGAAAGGCAACCTATTTAGTGTCTAACATGAAAATATGTATATGCCACTTCAAAAATTGCTGCTCAGCATGTCTTCAAACATACAATTATTGCAGAATAGGGTCCTGTGATACCTTTGGACAAGATCGAGGGCTTGAAAAGACTTGACATCAAGCTGAGGGGACCAGTCTTGGCTCTTCCACCTGCCTCTGCCCTCTGAACCATAATTTTCCCACCTACGGAGAGGTTGAGAAGGTGTCTTTCCAAAGTTCCTTTCCTCTCTGAGAAGTTAAATTCACTCTGTTGTAAGTGGAACCTTATAATGTATTTGAAAGTTAAATTTTTAGAAAAAGTACATGATAGCAAGAAAAAACTCAGGTCTCTGAACACAGACACAGATTTGAATCCCACACTGCTATGTGACAACAATTAAATTACTGCCCCCGCTCTGAACTCTGGTTTTATCATCTTCAAGAAGGCGTTAACTTGATTAGTAATTTGCCAGTGGGATATGAGTGGAAGCCTCCCATTTGTAAATAACCATGCCCTGTCCCCCTTTTCAAATTTGATAAGGACAATTTTTGAAACCACATGTGCAAAATAGCAGAGCCAAGGAGGTGGAAGAAACCTGGACCCCATATTTACTGATTCAAGAGGCAATGTCCAGTGGTTAGCAATCTTTTTGGACTTCGTAAAAGAGGGCAAAATACTACAGGTTTTGAAAAATTATTTTATATTTTCAACTTATCTGTGATAGCAATGCCTTTATCTAATTTTTCTATAGACAAGAACCATGATTACTATATATATATAATATATATACACACACATGAAAAATGGGTTCTTTTTATTTATCTAGAATTTAAAGGAAACTTTGTTCTTTAAAATTCAACATAATCACAATTATTGATTGCTTCTATTGTTGCATAACAGGCAGGGGCTCTAACTGCAAGATGAAGAAAGAATACGGTCTCTCACATAAGGGCGGCCAGGACTGGCAACAGGAGCTCCATTTAACCTAAACTCTCATTTTGCAAGATTTTAGACTTATCCCCTTGGTGTTCTCTCCATATGAATCAATCCAATGAGATTAAAAGAACACAGTTGAAAAAGAAATACACAGTGTACATGTGCCATGCAAAATTCAAAATATTTTGAAACCTAGTAATGACATTTCCCACCCCCTCTTTTCTCACCATTTTCCGAGATACCCAGAATGCCCTGAAATACAGCAATACTGTATTTGCGTACTCAGATTTACAATTGAAAGCTTTTGTTGGAGCATTTGTTGGAGTGGTCAGGGAGGGGTGGTGGTGGGTGACCACCGGGGATTAAAATGATGTGAAATATATATAAATACATAAATTATTTAATTAAATAAAAAAGAAAGCTATCATTTGAACAGTAGTGTAAGGATAAACTGGGGAGTGAATATGTATTATTTCAGAGAACTATTAGGAAGGAACTGTGATGTGCCAGTCCAAGAAAGTGGTTTTGGGGTATAAATGAAGGGCAGAACCAAGATTGAGAGATTTAATTGCTTTGTGGTCTAGGGTGGGGTGTCTCTGATCATACTGTGCTTCATTATTACATAAATGTAATAATTGATCTCCTCATGCTATGAAGTGTCCCATGCACCTGTATCTTGATCAGTAAGGTGAAACGCAGGCTTTCACTAGTCATCTTCTCAATTGCTCCCATGTCACTCTAGTTTTTGTCCAGTGATCCCTTAGTTTATAGAAAATGGTTACTTAAACTAAATCATGGACCAGTTGTATTGGGGTCTTTCTGTGTGTGTGTGTGTGTGTACGTGTGTGTGTGTGTGTGTGAGTGTGTTCCTAGCAGGCTTAATTGCAATAACATTTATATCACATAATATAGTGCACTGAGGTTGTAATTTTCCTATCATCTAAATTGCAGGCTGAAATTGTGTTAAGGAAGGACTGTAGAGAATGAATTACTGCTTTCGAAATGACTACTTTTAACCGACAGTGTGACTGGCAAATGAATACCACCGACAGAAGGAAGGATGGTTTGTATTTAATGTTAGTCTGCTGTATGTACCCCATGACTTTTTAAGGGTAGCTAGCACATAATTTGCATATTAAATTTATAGTTAGCACCTGGTCTACCTAGAAAGTCACCTTTGGAAAGCTCTTAACAGATATTTTTGAAGACATTATATTATATAGACAGTTCCACCTGTAGATTTCTTTCAGTTTCTTCTACTGAGAAAATTTGGGTTTGTCTGTCACAACACAGAGCTAGGGTAACAATTGGAAGGGACCCAATTATCTTATTGCAACTAGTAAAGTCAGTAAGTGAAAATCTAGCATCAAACTCATAAGACAGTTTTTGGTTAAACATATGGCAGTGAGAAACTGTCCTGGGGCTAGGAAAGTAGGCTTGTCTATGTAGTTCCTGGCCAGGATGAGCTCTCTGAGCACCTGGTTATATTCAGTGTTATTCTTGTTCTGGATGACATTTTAGTTAGGATTAAAATGTAGGAAAACAAAGTTTTCAAGCATTTGAGAAACTGCTGTGAAATTTTGTGTAGCAAGGAGTCAAGGAAAATTTCGCTAATGAGCCTTAGAACACAGAGGTGATAGACGAAGAAATTAATAACTTTAGTTTCCATCATAGACATTTTCATGTCTCATTTATCCAGTTATGTATTTGTGTTCAAGTGGTAGAACAGCATAGCCATAAATCCTTTACTACGAAATAGTTAATTTAACCTTCATTAGGAAAGTCTTTTTCTTTGTTCCAGCTTATACTTTTGGGGGAATATGTCCAAGGATCTTGAGTGGGACTGATCAGTCAACAAGCTAGAAGATTAGGTAAATAAATACTAAATATCAAAATGATTTTAAGAAAAGATTAATATGTGTGACTATGTTAAAAAATGTCAGGTTTGCCAGACAGAATACAACATAGCCAAAGTCAAAAGACAAGTGACAGAGAAAATTTTCCTGCAATATCACAGCAAAGGGTTAATATCTCTAACACAAGAGGATTTCTTAACATTTGAAGGAAAAAAGAATAAAAGTAGAACAGAAAAATGAACAAGGGATGTGAACAGGAATTTACAACAAGAAGATATAAAAATGATCCCCAAATTTATAAAAAGATGTTCAATTTTATTCCTATAAGAGAAATGTAAATTAAAATTACACTGAGACAGTATTTCTCATCTATGAAACTAGAAAACAAAAATTCTCAAAAATATACTGTTGATGCAACTGTGGAGGAAATAGATGAGCTTGTACACATTGTTAAGAATTCAAATTGCTTTAACACTTGAGGAAGAGAACTTGATAAGCTAAGTACATAAGCAATTGCCTTTGATGCAGTAATAGTTATTGTAGGAATATATGACTTAAGACACACCTTTAACAATGCAAAATATATATACAAGTTATTAATTGCAACATTGTTTATTTTTGAAAAATATGGAAAAACACCTAAAGGTCCAGTCATTGGAGAGTATTTGAATAGACCATGCTGTATTGAGGCGATGGAGTACTAGACAGTTATGAAAAATATTGGAGGAAATTATTGTGAACTGCTATGGCGTGACTGCAGAATATACTTTTCAGAGAAGAATGCAAAGTACCAAAATATCTAAAGTCTGTCTCCTCTTGTGTAGGAAGGAATGGAAAATAAGAAAATAAGCATTTATTTGTATATATGTTGCACATAGAAATACAAGGAGGATAAGCCAGAAGCTAAGAAAATTAGTTACCTTTAGGGGACAGATTGAAATAGGGTGAAAGATACAGTGTGTTAAAGATGGAATAAAAGAGATGGGATGCAAATAGAGTGAAAGGGGTGAGATGGAAAGGAAGGGACGGGGTGGGAATGGAAGGAATAGGTGGTGGACATGCCACTTTTCTTAAAATACCTTTAGAACAGATTTGACTTTTGAACCAGGTTAATTTCTATATAGTTTAGAAAAGTACAACAAATGAACAACAATGTGTAAAATCCTAAAATGAAATACAAACAGAAACAAAATTAACTGTATTTCAAATGAATAATATAACTGCATGAAGGGGGTAATAGTTGATCCAAGCCTATTAAAACCTGAAGTGCTTTATTTCCCTATAAGCCTCCTTTAACATGGAGATGGAGCTTTTGTGCAAAAAGAGCTCTGGAGGAAAGGAGGGAAAACTTTGTGAAATGGAGTTTTGAAATGATCCTTCAAAGCTCTTATAACACATATTTTCGTGGGTACTTAGTGTGGAACAATTTGAAGTGGTTTATTTTATGGATTATAAGAATGAGGTTAAAATTACAGCAGACATTTGGTTACTAAAGGTTAGTGATGTGAATATTTGATCTATATCTATCTATCTATCTATCTATCTATCTATCTATCTATCTATCTATCTATCTATCTATCTATCTATCTATCTATCATCTATCATATTTTAATGTGCAAATTCAGAAAGGAAAATTCAGTGGACTAGTTTGCTTGATGCCACCATAAACTATAATCTTGAAAGAGAAGCAAGAACTTTCCAAACAGACCCAAGTGAGAGTATCAAGTGGCCTTTTCTTATCTTCCAATTAAATATTTGTTGAATGCCTACTACGGACCAGACAATTTTATTCCACGAGAATAAGGGATGAAACCCTCATAGAGACAAGCTATGAACAAGAAGAAAGTCAGATAAGACAAATTTAAGCCGGGCACAGTGACTCGGCCAGTAAGCTTCAGCCTATGAAGTGGCTGGGGCTAGGAATTGCGGTTCGAGTTCTACCTGGGACACGTAGTGAGACCTATTTCCAAAATATATGTATAGCTTGGTGTGGTGGCACGCGCCCATAATCCCACCTACCTGGGAAGCTGAGGCTGGGGATTGCTTGAGTCTGTGGTACCCCGGGCAACGGTAAGCCTGCGGTTCTATGGGCAAAAATGGCCAGTTAGTCTCTCTCTCCCTCTCTCTCTATACATATATGCCCTGAAACAACATAGAGGGATTAGGGGTTACATGTGCTGAAATAGACAAAAGGTCCTTTTTGAGTAGGAGGTACTTGAGCTGAGCTCTGAGTGGAAAAAGAAGGCACAATGTGACAATCAGACTAAAACAGCCAGATAGAGGACATAGCTTATGCAAAGGTCCTGGGGTGGGATCAGAAACCGTGAGAGGGCCAGTGTGACTACAGCAAAATGGACAAAGATGAGCCTGGCATGAGATTAAGTATGAGTACACTACGAAATAATAAAACCACTCAGATAAAGCTATATTCTTAAAAGACTGACCAAAATTATATTCCAGTTCCCTGAACCTGAAAATTGAGTTTCTACTTCATGAAAATTCCTACTTCCGAGATAAAACTTGAAAAGGATTTAATGAAAAACCTTTACTCTCCTCCTTATCTGCTCTGGCTTAGCTATTTCCTCAGAATTTGTCAGGCAAGGAGAGAAAGCAAGCTTACTGTTTTAAAAATACTCTATGAAGAGTGATGCTGCTTTGCTATGTCATGGGGGGAGGGAAGCTACTCTTGATTGATGAGAACCTCAATATTTACTTATTCAATAGTTGTTTAAAATATATATGGTTTTTGCCCGAAAATGCCTCCTGCAACCACACATAGGACAGTGGAGAGGCACAGGTGAAGAGAATCATTTATGGTTTACACTGCCATCGAACACCCAGCCATAACCTGCAAGAGCAAGTTGCTTTTGTTCAACTTGGGGGAAGGGAGGGTTTATGTTTCAGGTTCTGTCCAGAGTGGTCCTCCAGGTGAAAACAGTTCGAGTATGTGGCTTATTGCAATTAAGTTGGCAGCGCTGGGGAATTCTCTTTGGCCAGGGGGATCACAGTTCTGCTGACCACCATCCAGTGTGATGGTTGGGAAGGTACTATGCTTACTTTTCTCCTCCCATTGTTCACTTCAGACCAGTTAAACAAGAGCTATTTTCTGCATGAGCTTATCCTTTCCTCCTGGCCAGTCAGTGTTGGTACTAAGATACTCTGAGGATGTGGAAGTAGCACTCACTGTATCTGGCTGTAAGTTCACAGGAGGGCAGAAGAAAATGGAGGAGACATGACACTATTTCTTTTGCCCAGAGGAGGAGGCTTCACTCAGGCAGGTGTCATTTAACCAGCAGCAGGACCCAGTCCCCTGGGGGTGCTGGGGCCTGCCTACTGCTCCTCTTGGACAAGAGAGAGACCCAAGAGTGCAGGTGAGACCTGGGAGGGGCGCTCTGAATGCCTCATTCCAGAGCCAGTGATGCCAGAGTGGGGTTCTGCATGGAGCCTAGGAGATAGATGCTCAGGACTGCTGGTGTGTATAAGCCCCTAACCCAGCTTGCATGATGGGAGAAATCAATTTACCTTTGAAAACTTTTCATCTGCAAGGAGCGTCAACCTACCTAGCTGGCAAGAGAAAATCTGTGGCCATGCCAGCACTGTTCTTTATGAGAGATTCTGCATTCTGATCCTTCTGAATTGTTCCTGGCTGCTTTTATAGTTAGCCACTATGATGATTTCTCCAGAAGGATGAGCAAACATGACCCTTAAACCATGCTTTGCGTGGTCCACCACATTCAGGCAACACACAGGGAGACTTGTAAACACTGCATGCCTCTTTCCTATTGGGATGAAAAAGAAAAACGAAAAGAAATTAAACAGATTCCTACTTATCTTTACCTTTAAAGGAAATTTTTTTATATCGCTCATATTGTTGTTCATTTTTGTACAGTAATTTGGTTACTCCCCTCAGGTGTAGTCCCTGTCGATTTCCCACCACCATAGCACCCGTGAATCATAGTCCTAAATTTACAAGATTTTTTTTTTTTTTGAGACTAGGTCTCGCTATTTTTGCCTGTGGAACCGCAGGCTCTTGTTGCCCGAGGTACCACAGACTCAAGCAATCCCCAGCCTCAGCTTCCCAGGTAGCTGGGATTACAGGTGCACGCCACCACACCCAGCTATTTTTTGGAACTAGGTCTCGCTACGGGCCCCAGGTGGGACTCGAACCACAATCCCTGGCCCCGGCCACTTCATAGACTGAAGCTTACAGGCATAAGCCACTGTGCCCGGCCTACAGGATATTTTTAAAAGTTAACAAAACCTAGTGGTGGGCCAGGGCCAGGGTCAGGGTCTGGGGGACTGGGAGGCAGGAAAGTGCCCCAGTCTATCAGAATCTACATATTCTTTTTCCAGCTTCTTTCTCTCTCTGGTGTTTCCTTCACATCCTTTCTTTGCAGTGTTCCCCTCTCCTTGTCACTCCCTGTGGAGATGCCTCCTTTTTTATCTCTTCCTCCTAGGCCCCGCCATGCCCATTCACACATGCACACACCCACTGGGACAAGCATGTACCATCATGGGGAAGGCACAGGTGTTGACCATAGAGGCTAATGGATGAAAAAACCTGAAGATCATTTGCCCTACCCCCGGGTAAACCTTTCCCTGCTTTACAGATGGGTACACACTGACACTCATACACATGCTCACACAGCTACACATGTACACACGTGCTCATGTGCAAACACCCATCCACATACCAACACACTTACATACGTACTTATGCACACTCACACACACTCACACACAATCACAGTTCACCTTTGCCTATAGGGGTAAAACCAAGTGTCCATTTCACAGGTCAAACAAATGAAGAAATTCACTCTTAGTTTAGGCACAGTGATCTGAATAAAACATTAAATTATGCCAGGGATGTTGAGGACTATAATCTTAAAGGTGCTGTTGATTTATAAACAACATTTTCATATATGACTCCACTGGACTATATTAGGCCCAGATTTGTAACAAGGGTCACCTGGGGATGTCCTGGGGTTTGGGATAATGTGGGCATCCTGGACGTCCCAGGTGGTCCACATAACTGAAAAACTATGACTGCCACCTGATTCTTGACCACCCCGTGGCTGGGTGGAGGATAGTGCCCCCAGTGCCTTGATCAGATTGAGGCCTAGGGTTGAGGGAGCCAGCAGGGTTGAGAACCCCTTAGGTCACAGGGTTAGCTTC
The DNA here is from genome assembly GCA_004024945.1 of Uropsilus gracilis. NCBI lineage: Eukaryota > Metazoa > Chordata > Mammalia > Eulipotyphla > Talpidae > Uropsilus > Uropsilus gracilis. The sequence continues at coordinate 48,211 of PVHY01004423.1, read as the reverse complement.
CAGTGATGGGAAGATAGAAGCGTGTGGATTCAGAAGGCTATTAATGTCCTGCTCAGCCCCATCATCTCCCAGAGGGTCATGAGGTCAGGCTTGTATTTAGTTAGTGGTAATGATCCTGTTAGGGGTGTGAAAGGGCCACCATCAAGATGCGGAGCCTTGCCAGCAGGGCTCTCCACCCAACGCTGCCTTCTCTGTGTGGCCTTACATGAACTGCGCTTAACCGACATCCAGCGATTAATAATTTGCAAACAACATTCAACAAGGAATACTGATGACAATGGGACACTGGCCTCGTGGGAGGTGTTTGCCAGCAGAGCTGGGACAATCCAGAGGGCAAGGTCCTAACACAGCTGGCGGGGCACAATGTCACAGCTGGCCGCCACACCTCCCCGCCAGTCCAGGTGGTCAAGCTGAGCTGGCCTTTTAACTTTGTAAGTTGTTTAAAAGGAAAGAACGAGATTAAATAAAAACAAAAACAAAAGAAAAAACCCTCCCATTTCTTCAGTAGGAGAGAAAGTGAGGGAACCATTGAGCAGGAGAAAGAAAGAGATTAAGTAGCAAAGAAAGAGACAAACTGATCATAGAAAACTCTTTCAATAGCGATAATCCTTGATGTACAAAGGCAAATATGAACGCCTTTGTTCTTGAGTTTAGAGTAACATGGCGTCAGGAAGGAACCAAAATGAAAATTGGTCTCTCTGGGCCTCTTGTGAAGCTTGGTAAAGGCAAGTGGGTGAGGACTGATGGTTTCTTTGGGAAACTGCTCCTTGAAGAAATAGTCACGGACCACTGTGGGCTGGGCAGTCTGTGTTTCAAAAGGTCACAGCGGTTGAACAGTTTATTAAATATGTGAGTGGTGAGGGCGTTTGCCCTTTCTTCTCGCTGTATCGCACACCTCGAGGTCACCTTGGCCCTGTGGACGCTGCTTAACATTCAAAAATCATAAAAGTTAGATATTTTTAATATCCATCGCAGGCGGAAATTCTGATCTTTATCAATTCGTATTCAAACTTCCTTGTAGCAAGCCATTATTCACATTTCTCAGAGCAACAGGAAGCTGTTTTTATGGGAACATCATAATGAGAAGACTTGTTTGACTTGAAGAAACTTGGTGACTTATTAAGACCAAAAGAAAGAATGAGAGATAAACCAAGAATTGTCTGGACAGGATGCATTTCAGCTTCCTGTAAACGGTGTGTCTCGTCCTGCTAGAAGAGCCCAGTTTTCTGCTTGGATAGCACCAGTTTATCTCCTATCTACTGATCAGCGTAAATAGCCTCAACACCCCTTTCTCATTGTCAGACTTATTTTACCATTGGAATAGTCAATAATGCCGCTTCCAACCCAAACAGCACATTGTGTTTCCTCTGGCAAATGTCTTTATTACTTTAAAAATAGAGCACCAGCTGGCACATTGGAGTTGCCCATGGAATTCATCATCACTCATTACAAAATGAGTTCTTGGTCTCAGAGTGTGTTTTTAGTAACAGCGAGCACAGGAGGGACACTCTACTTGGGGGGAAATATCCAACACCATAAGGTGCTTTAGTGAGGAAGTGTCTATGAGGATGATTCAAATTGATGCTTATGATTATGGTTACCTCTTTGGTTCCATTTCTTGACAGGCTTGGTTCCAGACTGCTGGGACTAAGGTGGGGGTAGTGTTGGAGATGGAGGTGCCAGAAGGTGTGGTGGGGACTCTGTGGGTGTTATCGGGCAGTGACACAGTGACATTTCTGGAATGTTGTATGTTTGGGGCCACGCATCAACCAGTCAGGATGACTGACAGTCTTATTTTGTGATTTTGTTAGCAGCTGGGATTTGCCCTGACAGCTTGCTTAACGTGTCCTTCTCTAGGACTGGCAGGCTGCCAGGAAAAGAGCTGTGGCCCCCACCCTAGTGCTGGTGGTGCTGGGGGGACCTTGTCAGTTCCTGACTGTTCTCGTTCAGCATCACTGCCTCTGTGGAGTCCTCAGAGTCAACTGGCTATAGGCTTCCCCTTGGGTCCGTTAGAATCTTCTCAAACAGAAAACAAAAAGTGTGGCCCTCCCACCCCCATTTTACCTAGGAGGCCTGTCTCAACAGGACCTGGTCTTATTCTGCATGGCTGCCAAAAACTGGGGAGCTTAGACAACAGAGATGAATTCTCCCATAGTCCTAAGGTGGGAGGATTAAGTAGTTGCCAGTAGGCTAGGGTCTTTTTTTTGTTTTTAATTTTCTTACATCATTTTTCTCCAGGTGTAGTCTCCATAGTTCTTCCACCAACACAGCACCCATGAACCCTTACCATATTCCCTTCTGCTCTTCCCTCCCTTCTCCTGACCTCTTTCCCTCCCCATCTCTTTTGCTGTTTGTCTCAAGTCAATGGTTAGTTTGCAAGTTTTATCTTATCCTGACCCTTTGTTCAGTTTTACTATGTTTCACCTATGAGCGAAACCATTTGATATTTTTTCTTTCCCATCTTCTTTTGCTTAGCATAATTCCTTTCAGCTCCTTTTGTGTTCCTGCAAATGGCATGAGTTTATCTTTTTGATTACTGAGTTGTATTCCACTGTGTATTTATATCACATTTTCTTGATCCATTCATCTGCTTTGGGGCATTTAGGTTGTTTCCACATCCTATGATAAATAGTGCTGCCATAAATATAAGAGTGCAGGTTTCCTTTTGAATTTGTAGGTTTTTATTTTTTGTCCTTTGGTAGATTAGTAGGAGTGGAATCTCTGTGTCATATAGTAGGCCCATTTTTAGTAATTTGAGAATCTTTCTCACAGTTTTCTATTATGGCTGGACTAGTAAGCATTCCCAAGAGCAGTATAAGAGGACTCCTTTTTCTCCACATCCTCTCCAGCATTTGTTGTTGCCAGTTCTTAAAAAATATGCTGATGGAATGCACTCCTTCTTCCCAAAACATCTTCATTTCCATGAGGGAAATAATTAACAGGTAAAATTAGCAAGAAACTCTTTTTATTGTATTAAATTTTAAGACTGCTTATGGGGAAATTCATAAGGATAAGCTGAAAAATAGAACTGTAAATCAACTAAGAGTAAAAAGTTTGGGAAGTCAACCTTTGGGTGATCTTCACTTGGTTCAGAAATACTTCACTAGTCAAAAGGTCACTTCAAAAGTGATCTTTTGACTAGTAAAATATTATTTGGCGGGTGAATAGTTTCCAGTCAGTGGTGTCCTTGAGGTTTGTACCCACTTTTCTGCTGTTTTATGAGCTCAGGATGTCAGAGACCATGGTCTTTCTTGCTCAGCCTACCTCATGCCTTAGGACCTCATCTAATTAACTGATGATTGATCAATTCTCACTGACCATAAAAATAATTGAATCAAAAGATCCTTCACCTTTTATATACACTAATTTATACAGTCATATAAAATATATACGTTTGTGTGTACTTGTCAAAGCTTAGTTAAATATCTCTTTATTATTAATGCTCCTAAACTTTTTCTAGTATAAAAGACTATTTTCTTTTCAACAGGAAAGTTCTTTTGGCAAATTATTACAACATTTCTCCATCTTAGTTCCCTTGAGTTAAAAAAACAGTGAACAAAACACAAACCTAACTTTTAATGGTTTTCACTTTGTGAATATTACAATAGAAAATAAACTCATCACTACATCTCAACTTATTTACAAAGGATCCCAGCTGTCACTCAATGCCAAAATGGGTAGAGCTACATTTTGGTTCACAGGAGTGGATCTCTGGCTATTGAAAAAGCATTTATAGGTGTTATTAGCAAAAAGAACCAGCCTGGTGAATAATATAATTATGAACTATGGTTCAGATATTCAAGTACAAGTGTCCAGAAGGTGATATAGCAGCTAATCTATGAGGGTAGTTTTGAAAATAATGACATTTAACCTATTAAGGCAATTGTCTCACAAAAGCATGAACAGCTGTAATGAGTAATAAAATCCAGATAAAAATTACCTCCTGTACTAGAAAGCATGCAATGTAATACAGTTGGTGTTACCATATTATGTTGCCTGTATGGGAGGCGGGGTGGGGGGGGGCAGAAATCACAGCATTTAAAAGTATTTAAGAAACTTATTTAAAGAGGGAAATACTAGCAAACCACAGTTTGTTCTGTGTGTCTCTTAGACAAGGTATTTGCCAAATTCACTAAGAATAATTTTAATGACTATTCAAAGCATAACATGAAGGACAGCAGTTAATCTGATTAGAGTAATGACATTTCTAATGTATTTATTTGGAGTAGCAATTGCTGAATCACACTGTTATTAGTAAGCTTACCCTGTTTACTGGAATGCTGATACATATTGAAAAATCTGCCTTTGAATAATGCAGGCTGAGAATGTGGACAATAGAAGGGGGTCTTTGCTTTCTTATCCTGCTTTATGTATTATCTGATCCGCCTGCCTTGATTTGGAATGAGTCCCTTTGCTTTGTTATTTTTGATGCCTCTGCTCTCCCCCATCCTTCTGGGCTTTGACTCCTAAGGTTCTGATGTCAGATACACTTGTGACAGATACCTCCGAAGTATGCAGCTGAGAATTCATTGCATCTGAGCTTTTAAGACATCCTATGAACTCTTTTTTTTTATCTAGGAAGGAACCATTTCTCTTGCTTGATTAGTTGATTCACTGACATTATAATTATGAATATGTACATAGGAACAATTACCTAAAATAATCAGTTAATTGCACTATTGAATGAATGTAAGACAAGATAGAACTGAGACCCTCTTCACCTATGGTGTTTTCCAAAATTGTGCTGTCCTATGAAAAGAAATGGATGAAATACTTACATCAAACCCCCATCTCAGTTCTATTCACTTGTAAAATTGTAAACTCAGATGTAGTATTTCTTTTCTTTCTTCTTCTCTAGAGCTCTCATTGGAATAGAAAGTTTTAACTCATCAAATATATAAATGGGATCAATGCCTTTCAGAAAAGAGATCCAAAAGTTAAAAGGGAAGTATAATTCAAACCATTGAGTATTGGCAGTCTCACCTACATGAAACTCTTTCATTTAGAGTAGAGCTGGGTGAAATTGAGGATTTGGGTAGATCAGTAGCTAAATCATGTTTTTGATGTCATTGAATTGATGGGGTGATAGTTGTGTCAATAAGTTGATATCCATTGAGCAACAGTTCATGCCAACCTATGGCTACCATGGCAACTAGAAGAGATGAGATCCATCCATGCTCCCACAGGGCTTTCTAGCATGACACAGAATCATTCTTATTGGGGATTTTCACTGGAGATTCAGATATCAGTAATCCAGATATCATCTGGAATTGAATAAAATGTGCTTGTGAATGCAGGATATTATCCAACAAATACTATGGTGCCCATTCTGATATTATTAAGGTGTTTCTGATCTGATTGATATAAAAGCAATTAGACTTGGATTTGCTAATAAATAATAGAAACTGGGAATAGAATCAGTGTAGAATTTTTTTTCAGTTTAATGTAGTCTCAGGAGTTTACATTCTCTTTTTTTCTTCCTGCTAGAGATGAGTCCATGAAGACTATTCTGAAGCCTATGTAGTGAAGTGTCTTGCCTATCTTTTCTTTGATGTATTTTATCATTTCAAGTCTTACACTCAAGTCTTTTATCCATTTTGAATTGATTTTTGTGTATGACATGAGATAGTGGTCTAGTTTTATTCTTTTGCATGTGTCTGTCCAGTTTTCCCAAAATCACTTGTTGAAGAGGTTTCCCTTGCTCTGATATATATTCTTAGCTACTTTGTAATTGATTAACTGTCCATATTCTTTTTCATTAGTTTATGTGTCTGTTTTTGTTCCAGAATCATACTGTTTTGATTATTATGACTTTGTTGTATAGTTTGAAGCCAGGGTATGTTGATCCCAGTATCATGTCCCCTTTCTGTCAGAATTGCATTTGTTGCTTGGGGTCTGCCTATTTCCAGAACACACAACAACATGCTTGTCTCATGGTTTCTCGAAATAAGCAGTTCAGACTCCAGTTGTGGCTTGAGACCTCAGTCAAGTTACATATTTTCTCTGAGACCCAGCTACTCATTCAAACATGTGGACTACAACACCTACTTGATAAAAAGAATCAAACTAATGCACATACAGTAACTTAGACTGTGCTATGACATACAGAACATGCTCAGCAAATAACAATGCTTTCTTTTCCCTTGTACTCTAAAACACTTAGCCAGGAGAAGACGATGCATTTGCTATTTTTGTTGATTTTTGCCTAACTTTTCTCTTATTTTGTATTTGCTTTTGTTTTTCTATACACCTTTGCCCCACTATACTAAAGTGGAAGGTTCCTATGAAACCTTTTGTAAAGTGAAGAAGCAGCTACCATTAACTAATATGGAGATGTTTTTTTGTGTTCTCAGATCCCTAATTGCTTACTAAATCATAACAAATGACATATAATGTATATAATAACACTAACACATACTGAAACGTGGAATGATGTGATAAACACACAGCCTCTGTAAGTAATTTCTAATGCAGGAGCATCCAGTGCCGCTCTTACTGCTCAAGGTCTACTGCCTCTAGAAGAGCTGCTATGAAACAAACAGTGAACATTATTTTTGCTTTTCATTTTTTGTCATAAAAGCAAAACTCCTCCTTGGCTTACATTCAGTTATCAAAAACAGGCACTAATAAAGGTTATTCATTAATATGAAATGGCATAATGTCAAAACATGGGGGGTGTGAGCCTGCATCATGTCTATATCATTCACAGAACTCCTGTTAGGCCTCTTTGGAGCTGTTCTGTCTTATTTGTTCTCTACAGAGACCATTACACCTTTCTTGCGCTCACTCAATTGTCTTTTCATACCACATATGTCCCTGCCCTCTGGTTGGAGGATGGGGTTACTGAAGCAGGAGCTCAGTGTTCATCTGACCAAAGTCCCACATATCTCATCAACCTCATTTGGCCTCTATTAGCACCTGCTCTCACTTGAATGCCTTTTCCTGCTGAAGGTACCCTCTGCCTCAGGGATGAGTGCTTGATTTATTCTCCTTCTCAAATGCTTTTATCCACCCTTTCCCCAACCATTGCTTCATCTAGTTGATTCTTACCACCTTCAAATCTCAATTTCACTCACTTCTACTATACTATACAGTTAGCACTCAGACAAGATTCCCTCTGAGGTCTTTTGCTCTCTGAGTCTTTTACCCACTCTAGTGTGTTCTGCTTTCAATGACTCACAAATATGCATCTTCTTCAGCGAACAACCATCAGGTACTTTTTCCTCAGGCAACCAGAAGTATCTGAGAGCTGAAACGGGGTCAAAAGAGAGCAGAAACCTCAACTGCCAACAAATCACATCTAAAATGTGGCTATCTGCCACCCGGTTTCCCTCAGGTTCGTCCACCTGGTTTCCCTCAGGTTCGTACCACTTGCTTGTAGCAGTTGCCAGTCAAATGCAGTTTAACAAGGAATTTTATTTACAAGGGATTTAACAGGGAAAATGAAAAGTCCTCTAGCCGGGCACGGTGGCTCGTGCCTGTAAGCTTCAGCCTATGAAGCGGCTGGGGCTAGGGATCGTGGTTTGAGTCACACCTGGGGCCCGTAGCGAGACCTAGTCCCAAAAAATAGCTGGGCGTGGTGGCGCACCCAGTTACCTGGGAAGCTGAGGCTGGGGATTGCTTGAGTCTGTGGTACCCCGGGCAACATAAGCCTGCGGTTCAACAGGCAAAAATAGCAAGACCTAGTCTCAAAAAAAAAAAAAAAAGTCCTCAAAGCCACAAGTGGTAGTTATCTTACCCCAGGCACCATTTGTAGTCCCAAAGACACATGTCCATGATGGATGGTATCTCTTTGTCCCTCCAAACCTGAGAGGTAGACACTCTGCCTAATCTAGTCTTTCTCCAGTGTCTTCTCTCCACGTCTCCAAGGCTCTCAAACTTCTACCACAATTGCTGATGCACAAATCAGCTTTCCAAATCCACGACCATCTCTAGGTACCAGCTCACTATACCACCTTGCTGCAGTATCACACTTTTTACACCAGTCACCATGGCTCCATGCCACTGCCAACTCACTCTTCTAGGGGGCTTCTGCCCAGCCTGGTCATTCGGGCTACTCTTTACCTGCCTGCCATTCTCCTCTCTCCCTTCCCAAAAGTCTCTCTCCCTTGTCCCCTATCTGTGTCTCTCTCTCTCTTTCTCCCCTTTCCCCTCCATCCCTCAAAACCAAAAGCTCCCATTTCCTCTACACACCCTTCCTGTTTAAGCTGATTTTACCCCTCTGTTGTTTAGACACAGCTAATGACATCAGTGGCTAAATTTTAATACTGCTCATATTGGGATCTTGGCTTCAGAGCTACAACCTATTAGGCAGTGACAGATGGAGAAGAGTGAAAGCCCAGTACCTTTCCTAGGAGGACACAAATTCTAAGACACACCTTCTTCTGGAGCAATCCCTGCAGGAGTAGGCAGAACTTTCCCTCTGAGACTGTGCCTGAGTTGGCCTCTTGCTTAGCTCCCTCTCTTCCCCTGTATGGCCCTCTCATTTCTTAATGATTTCTCCTGGGAGCACAACCTTAATAAATCACACTTCTCATAATCATTAATTAGACATTTATATCTTTGCTTACTGGCTTATCTCAGTTCATTTCCAAACTTTATGTCGCCTATGACAGGAATCAGCATTTGAATAGCAACAAGTGCAGGACCTGGCAATCAGTTGTCCATTCAATGAATTAATGGACAAACTAAAAACTGAATAAGTGGAAGCATATGTGTTTACATGTAATTGACTTATGTTTGAGTTTAGGGTTTCAAAACATCCCAAAGTCTTTTACCCTTTGTTTCCAAGCATAGAAACCTAATATAAAGAGATAAATACCCTTCAGTATTAAGCTGACATGACCAAGGCTTCCCTCTTTTAGCTTATTATAAGCTGAGTGAACCCTTCAATGCGTTCAATTCACCATTACTTACTTGTCTTTATTACTTCCATATGCATTGTGTGAGTTAGTGTATGTATATTTATATAAATGCTTATTAGTCAGGTTCATAAAATATCCTTTATGAGAAGAACTGTCCATGGTGACCCAGATGCACAAGAAATGTTTCATTTCCCAAGAAGAGCCTTCTGTGCATCTTGCCACTTGCTCCATGCAGTTACCCATGGGACCTAATGACTCTAGAAATTGGAACAGCTGCTTGGTTCATAATTTATTGACCTACTGTGTGCATAACAAGTGGAACTTAACTGTATCCAGCTGGGGCTAATTTTGTCAAAATCAGATTTTGAATAGTGCACTTGATGAATGCATTCTGGATGTTTTCCTGATACTCATGATTGTTAGTGTATGTGTCTATATACTTGTCTGTGTATGAAAAGAGAAGGACAGAAAGAAGCATGTGGAGAAATTCCACAAAGTAGGTTTTATTCTTTATTAGTCACAGACAAATATATTTTTCTCCTTCAGCAAAGCCAGGTTGGTTTACCCAGTGCTTGTCTGAAAAAAATGTTTCGGTTTATATTAAATGTTGCAAGGTCAAAAACCTTGAGTCTATAAAGATCATGTTTATGAGAATAAAGGGCCATCAGAGACTATGGAAGGGGTTTTATGTTGGTTCTTCTTTACATTCTTTTATTAAAAAAAACTAATAATCTGTTTTAATGACATTGTTAATCTGAAAATTTTAATGTTTTGGGGGATATGGCAATGATTTTCCCACAGCCCACCTAAAGTATGCATACAACAAGTTGTAAAAAGTAGTTACTAAATTGAGGGGGTGTGTCAGGGATTATGGATTCATCAAAAAACTAGTAAAAGACTACAAACCTCCTCTCCCCCCAAAAGTCATTTCCATAATTTTTCATGTAATTTCTGGGATTTAATAACTATGTGAAGACCATGAGTGACTTCTGAATGACAGAAAACTTAGCATGTAGCCATTAAAGAAAACATGGTCTGTCAACTCTTTAACAGGCTTTAGAAGTCACTTGGCCCATACCCTCATTCCCCAGATGTGGGCAGATGTCTGGAGAGAGTAAGACTTGTGAAAGTTACACAATGACTTTGTTATGGAATAAGGACTTGGGATGCTGTTTTCACCCTTAACTGATTATAACCAAGGCTAAATGGGAAAACTGATCTCAAACCTGCATGCACAGAAACTATTTTTACCTAAACTGTTTTTTCTGCAACTTCCTTTTGTAGACACAATGCAATCTGAGGTCTGTGGACTAACTTTGAGCTGAGCTCCAAAGCTCCAAAACAGTTGACAGACACAAATAGAGAGGAGGGGCTTTCCCAGGGCTGAGGGACCCACATAGAAGCTAGAGACATTTTAAAATAGCCTTTTCATACTTCTTCATGTATGAACTGCCTGATAACTAGCCCATGGCCTGTAACCAAATTCACATTTCTTTACCTCCAACTCACTTTCAGGCCATAAAATTATCTCCTTTGGCTTCAGACTGGCTCCCCAAAACCTATATAACCGCATCCATTTCTTAACAAGGGAAGTATAATTAATTCTTACCTATTTGCCAGTCAATTTGTAATAAAGCTCCTTTATCTTCTCAAAACCTGAGGTTACAGCATCAATTTTTCATATGTTATAGCATCAGTAGGTACACAGCTCATTGCTTGACAATACAGTGGATGAGGTGAAAGTTACTTACTAAGGACAGATTCCCTGGGGACATTTAGCTGGGGAGACCAGCTAAAAGATGAAGGGGGCAGGACAAAGAACAAGAGTAAGTCAAGCCAAGTGTCCTCTTGTGCAAACACCCCCAGAGGGGAGTCCCATGGGGAACCCTGGGATATAAGTCCCCACCAAGGCAAGGCATAGGAATTTCACAGAAGCACACCCTTTGCCACAGATTAAGAGAGAGGGGCAGATGAACTGCCAGAAATGAGTGGTCCAAGGATAGTTCTCCAAAAACAGAATTGCAGATATGGGTAGGGGGAGAGTACAGAAATAATAAAAAGGGAACCCAGAGGCTGCCGGGTGGAAGGCAAGTGAGGTGACAGACTCCAGCTGTCTTGTTCCTGCTCTACTGATGCTCCCTAAAAAGAGAAACACATAGACTTTTTGGTGAGTGACTCAATGCTCCCTCTCCCAAGACTGAAGATGAGTAGATATTAAATATTTGCTTTCATTTTTAGTCTTAAAACATGAAGCTGGCTCCCAGACCTCTAAATGTAGATCTTGTTCTAACAAGATCTTCTTCTTCAGGTGTAACTTCTAAGTTACACCAGTGGTGAAATGCAACTTCTTCTTTCCAGAGGCATCTTCTCCAGGATGCAGCACCTTGGGGATTCTATTCTTCCCCCACTGTGTAGCCACCATAAACTTTGCCCCAAGTAGTACCTAACCCCCAACCCTTCATTTGCCACCTATATGGGTGAGACTGGTTCTGCAGAACATTTTATCGTGTGGGGTTAAAATTCATTTCCCCCCCAAACAATGGCTTTACAGTTGGAAAGAACTGCAAACACATGCTTCTTATTCTTGAAAAGTCTCTGAATACAAAAAAAAAAGAGAAAAAACAGGTTTCACTTTAATTATGTAACAAAAATCCCAAAGAAGTCATGACATTGGTGTTACAAACACGGGGAGAGGAGGCAACAGGAACAAAACAGCTCTTGAAAGACTAAATATGCCAATAGACAATGGAGGGATCACACATAAAAATAGGTTTCTAATCTACACTCAGCAGCAACCAGTCTAGGAAACCACATCATAAATCCTGCAGTTATAGGTTCCAAACAGCCAGGACATAATAACTGAGCATTCCCTAGCTTCTGTCCCTGGCACCAACTTGGGCCCACCGACTTGGGTTTCTTTAACCAGTCATGTAGGACACTCATTGCTAGTTACTCTGTCTCCAGTTTCCCCAAACCAACAGCCTCCAATGAAGCATCCATGAAGTAGGGCCTCCCCATTTTTTACCATAAAGCTTCTTCACTCCTTGACCTGAATCTGACTCTGCCAAATGCAAATAATGGCTAACTCTCTTTGCTACTCAAAACTCTGAGACATAGCCTTTACTTGTTCTCATTGAAGTAGGCTTTATTTCCAGCCAGTTCACTGAGATAAAGCAATGACCAATAAATATATAGTTGCAAAAAATACAGGTAATTTTTTAAAAATGTAAACTAAAACCACCTTTTTGGGGGCTTGATTTGAAAAATAGTTTGAAGTTATTAAGCAAAAGTTTAAGATACGCATGTCCTTCCAAATTCATTCTTCAGAAATGATGTCATAAATGCAATTATGTACAAAGATACAAATATTGGTGTTCAAATATTTGTGCAGATTAACTGTCCAAAAAGGGGATGGATAACAAAGGCTACCTACTTTCAGTGGAATTCTGTAAGACCATCTAGTGAATAAAATTTTGATGAGAGAGAAATGATATGGCGAGATGGCAGAATGAGAAAGGAAAAACAGAATGTCTGAGTGGCCTTTTGTAAATGTGTCTGTGTGTGTTTGGTACATTTCTGGCTGATTCACACAGCACTGAGAGTGGTTCATTGCAGTAGCTGGGCTAGAGAACACAAGAGGGGCTTTCACTATATGGTTTTCAATGTTCACGGTTTTATGATAATCATGTATTACCTTGGTAATGAAAACATTAAAATAAAGAGAATCTGTTGGGAAATGTGGTTCACATGAAATGGGGTCCTGAGAACATGTAATTCACTCTACCACCTATTTTCTCACTTCTCCAGCATTGTGTCCGGGTTATGCAGAATAAGGCCTGGCTATTGATAATAGGTTTGATTCCAAGAACAATAGCTAAGATAATGAGGAACCCACTTCACTGACAATGCCAACCACACCTTGTAGGAGAGAGACAAGCATCAATGCAGGTGCTGGAACAATTGCACCTAATTTATATGCTGTTATCCCAGAAGAAGCCAGTCTATGCTAGCAAAATTTCCAAAATAAAAGCTTAGCATTTGTTTAAAATGCCAACTTTTTCTTTTCAGTTTCACATTTTTTAAGGGAAAGCTTTCTCACATGGATTTCACAACTCTTACCTTCTCAACAAATGATCAATGTGTAATCAATTCCTGATGCCATTGGGGCATCGTTCTGTGGAGTCCTGGATCATGACTTTCCTTTAGCACCCCCTCGTAGAGAGACTCGAGTGGGGTGTGAAGCTTGCCTTCACTATGAGTCTTCACCAATCCCCATGATTTTGGGTTCCTTTCTGAGCTGATACTTTTTGTCACTTACCTAACTTTGAGCTACTCTTCACAGAGAGTAGCTCACCTCTTGGGCTTCATGCTATCCAGGAGAGCTCCTATCACTCCTGCCTCATTTCATTTGAGCCTCCCTTCCAAAGTGGAGCTGTAGTAAAGATATGAGTGAACCAGAATCACAGTGAAGGAGTATAGGAATGAAGGAAAGCAAGGGGTACTAGTGAGAAGGTTACTATTTGGGCAGCAGGAACTTGAAATCTCACTGAAGACCCTCTGAATAAAAGTTACCACCTTATAGTTGCGTGGCAAGGAATAAGGAAATTGGAATGTTTACTCACCAACTAGCATCCTCTTACCTCCTCTGAGGGTTGTTCGGAGGAGGGGTGGGCCAGAGTTTAGCCCTTGAGATCCTCATTTTCATTGGACTCTTAAGCAGCCACATGAACAGACAGAAGGTGATAGGAGCAGAGCTATCTATTCCCTCATACAGCCCATGAAGTCAATAATAATATTCCATTTTACAGACTAGAACAGGAAAATTTAAGCTTTTAGCCCAGGGTCACCTAGCTAGTTGCAGAGCTAAGAGTCTCTCCCAAATTGATCTGATTTCAAAGTCTCCCTTGCCTGTTACAAATATCTATTGTGTGTCAAGAGACCATTTAGGACTCTTTTAGGTTGCTTTCATCTAAGAAATCAACTGACCCAGGTTATTTGGTCAGAAAAGATGTGACTCCTCCTTGTTTCCTGATGTATCTTGGAGCCTGGAACAGTACCTGCTGTGTGATAGACAATCCTGACCGAATGAATGAGACTAAACTCTGAGGGTGTCATCTGTAGTCTCAGTGCAGATAGTACTCAGACTGTGTTCCTTCAGCACCTTTCCTAAAGGTGTAGCTGCTCACCTCTACGTGTACTGTCTCCCATCCAAGTACTAACCAGGCCCGACCCTGATTAGCTTCCGAGATCAGACGAGATCGGGCATGTTCAGGGTGGTATGGCCATAGACATCTACGTGTACTGTCCTGTGTATATTTGTTCATTCATTCAACTCATAGTTATTGAATATCTGTTATATACAGATACTAAAATTTCAGATGAGAAAAAATATTCATAAGCTCACTTACACAGAGTTCACAGTCTAGAGATGGGACAGGTGTTAATCAAAAGAATTGTACAAACCACATCTGAAAAAGTGTCTTATTTACCTTTCAATTTACAGGAAAAATAAGGATGATGTTAGATGATGCCACAGAAAAATCCAGACAGTTAGAAAAAAAAAAACCACTTCTTTAACAAGTAAATTGCAATTAAGAGAAAATAAAGAGAGGTGAAAAGGGACCCAAATTTAAAGTATAAAATATCTAATTCTAGTACATGACTTTTACTTAGGTTTTCACATGAACAAATCCTAAAATTATAACATCTATGAGATAACTGGAAATTTGGAACTGACTGGGTATTTACTAGTTTAGAATTCTGTTTTCATTCTAAGTGTGATCATAATATCATGGTTGTGTTTTTTGAAAGAAACTTTATTCTTAAGAGATATCCACTGAAATACTTAGAGATAAATGTTGTATCTTGAATTTGCTTTAAAAGTGAAGGGGCTATGTATAAAATATTGAAGCTGGGGACTTCAAGATACTATATTGTCTACTTCCGAGTGTTTAGAATTTCTTACACAAAATTTTTGCTAAAGGACTGCAAATATTTTGTTATACATTAAGTCCATATTACAACAACCAACGTGCTAGTGTGAGAAGTTGAATGGGTGAGCCTGATAGATGGAGAGGTCAAGGAAGATAATCCTGACTAGAATTGGTGTTTACTAGTCTTTATTTCTCCTTTTTTCTTTAAAAATACCATTTTTGGTCACGTGTTATTAAAGCCATTTGGGGTAGAATACTTCAAACTATATAATACAAAGCAGGTAGATTTTTCTCCTCAGCACCACTTTTGTTTGAGTGCTTGTCTTCTTTTCTAACTTGAAATATATTGGTTTGAGTAGAAACAGAAGTAGATTCTCACAAAGCCTAAGTGTCTGAATATCTATCTCACCATTAAATGTATATTGAAATACCATATAACACAAAGGTTAAGGGGCTTTAAATTATGTCCATAAATTGTTCAAAGCTCCTCCTATCTAGAGATGTAGACTGTATTCCCCTTGATCTGGGCCAGCTTGTGACTAATTCAACTACCTCTTCTTGGGGGTGAAGGAGGACCAAGTAAATTCAGATTTTCCATTTGTAGTTATGAATTTAAACCCTTTGTTCTAAATTCCTGATAGAAAATAATCCAATTTTTATTTTAGAGAAGAGAGAGGGTAAGATGGGGCATAGACTGCCAACAGTCTGTGTTTCAAAAGCACATAAACAGAACTAGGACTAAGTGAGACATGCTGAAAAGGAGACCTGGGACCCAGTGAGAGGAGGAGTCAATATTGTATTGGGGTGCAGCTGGGGTGACCCCCATCACCACCACTACGCCTGTAAAGATGGTCACCCTTGAGCAGGATATATTATTATACCTGGCAACTTCAGTGTCTGCAGAATAATAGCCCACTTGAAGGACTAAGTAGGGCTTAGTACTGTCTACTACTCTCTCAGTGCCATATCTTCTCTCTGAACTTCGATTTCCTTATCAATGAAATGGGGGATAACACCTTCCTCAACATTCATTGTACTATGAGAAATGACATGTGAAACTACATAGCATCTCCTTTTATTCTTTCTAAGGTGCCTTTTCCTTCCTAACATGAGATTTCAAAATCTGGGTTGTAAATAAGATATCTGACATAGAGCTTCTCATTTAATTTTATTTATTTCTCTACTTTTTGGACATAAGTAATAGCTTTGCAGTGTCTTTTATCTTTTCAATTCTGCCCATGATTTTTCCTCCGGAAATACCAGCATATGCTTGCAGAATCTCTCCTTTGAAGAAAGTATTATGGAACTGAGCACACATAACTGAATAAGAAACATTCAATTTATTTTTCCATAAATGTATCTGAGGAACCCAGATAATTTCCCCCAAAACTTCCATAATTTTTCAGCAGGAAATGCTTGTTATACTCACATTACCCAACTGTGTGGCTGTGTGTGTGACTCTCCCATCTTCAGCTACCTAATGAACCTTGTTGATCGAGGAGACTGACTCCCCTCCATTGACTCAGGACCCATAGAAGTGGTAAGCAATATTTGGTCAAGTTATTCTCATCACCACCCAACAAACTTCCAGCTCTTAAAATAATATGAGGATTCTCAAATGGCTGTTTACCTGAATGTGATAATTAAGGTAGCTCTTGGTAAGATCACATCAATTTCCCTTATCTTGGCTCTAAAAAGAGATAAGTACTTTCTGTTTGGGCAACAGTATTTTTGTTTGAGATAGACCTACCTGACATTTCTGTTTTCTTTCTTTTTTAAAAAAAATTATTTTTGCTTTCTGAAAATCTCCTGTCAAACTCATTTAAGCTGTAATCCTCCTTTCCATAGTGACTGAACCAGTTTGCATTCCCCTCAGCAGTGTAAATCCTTTTTCTCTGCATCCACACCAACACTTACTTGTTGTTGCCCATATGTATACATACATATGTATACACACACCATATATACAAACCATTCTTACTGGTGTAAGATGGTATCTCATTGTGGTTTTGATTTGAATTTCCCTGGTTATAAGTGATGTTGAGCATTTTTTCATATTCCTGTTGGCCTTTTGTATTTCCTCTTTTGTATTTCCTCTTTGAAGAAGTGTCCTTTAAACTCTCCTCCCATTTTCTAATGGGTTTTTGCTTTGTTTTTGTTCAGTTGTGTGAGTTTTTCATGTATCTTTGCTATCAGACCCTTGTCAGTTAAGTGGAGTGCAAAAATTTTTTCCCATTTGGTTGGTTGTTTTAACCATTATTATGCTCTACAGAAGCTTTCTAATTTGATATATTCCCAGAAGTTTATGCTTTCTTTCATTTTCTTTGAGTATATAGATGTGTCCTGAAAGATGTGTTGTAGTATAGGTAGTGGAATGTTTTGCTTATGTTTTCTCCTGTGCATTTTATGGTTTCAGGTCTTATGTCCAGGTCTGAGGAAACTCTACCTACTAAATATGGAACTACCATTTGACCCAGCAATTCCACTTCTGGGAATTTACTGAAACGACATCAAAACACTAATTCAAAAGGATTCCTGTACTCAGAGGTTTATTGCAGCACTATTTACAATATCCAGGATATGGAAACAACCCAAAGACCCCAAAACATATGTGTGAATCAGAAAGTTGTGGTATATTTATACAATAGAATGTTATTCAGCAATCAAAAAGACAAAGTTGATGCATTTGTGGCATCATGGATGGAGCTTGAAGGAATCATGCTAGTGGAAATAAGCCAAAAAGAAAAAGACAAAACCTGAGTAGTCCCACTTATAGGTAGAATAAAGGGAAACCAAACAAAAGCTCAAGAAAAAGTTGAAATTAACAAACTGACTATTGAACTAAAGCATACAGCAAGGGAGGGGAGCAAAGCGAGGAAGAAATCAGGAAAGGGATGAACACAAAAGATGAAGATGATGGTTCATGTATGATATGGTGGTGGTAAAACCCGGGGGAATATAGCAATGTGAAAATATCTATATGTACACATACATAACTATGTGAGTATTTTATTTAATTTATAGAAGATGTATTGTAGTTTCATGAGGCAGTTAAAACTCCATCTTGTTTCTCTGGCTTCTCTTTAAACTTCAGGATGTCTCTGCAACTCAGTCCATTCTAAACATGGGCAATGCTTTCAAAGAGTTGTGTTTTGGCAAGGAATAATTGCAGTCTCCTTATGCCTACCATGGCCTCCCACTGTCTTCAGTGATTCTGAGTAAAACCATTTGCTCAACTATCTTGGTTGAGCCAACTCTAAGACAAGAACTTGGGAGCAAGTAATTTGTGGGGAGGGTGGTACTATATACAGTACTTCCAGGAAGTACTGTGAGAAAACAAGAAAGTAAGAGAAGGGAAAGAACCAATATAAGTATTAATGAGAAAGCTAATGCTGGAAATAACAAGGATTCAATCTGCTGTCTCAGATACTTCAGAGTTTTCCAATTCAAGGAAACTGGGGTACTTATTCATCAATTTCCATGTAATATTAGTGAGGGCTGCTCCTTGGGATCAGTCATTAACACTTCTAGTATGTATATCTGTAGCTAAGAAAGTTCTCTAAGCAGATAAAGGTCTCAGAGAGTCTCAGGTATTTGAGGTAGACAGTTATCAACCTATATAACCTATACAGCTATCAACCTATAACTCAAACTATGGGTGATTTCTATTCTGGGCCAATAGGATGTGGGCGGAATATCAGTATCATCTGCTACATAAAACAACCATCAACTGCTGACTCTCATATGAGCCTTCTAAATCTTTGTAAAAGATTTGATGAATAATGGATAGTCTTGTAGCTTGGAAAGAGCAGATGCTTGACTTAGAAGAATGTAGAAAAACTAGAACATAATCCAAGTTAAATTGGAGAGTCACGAGACCATACAAATCAAAGGCCAGAATAAAGGAGGGAAGACACAAAGCAGATAGAGGTGAAAGTATAGACTATGAGCAATACTAGGGCAGAACCATGCAGGAAGATGGAAATAAAGTGACCCGATTTTAAATTTTTATTAAACTCTGTCTCCTTAGTGAATGATCTTAAAGATATATAATGAAGATGAAAGATGTTTCTCTTGGTCTGTGCAGCTCTGCAGAGAGAGGATCAACGTAAAATAAAAGAAGGTAACAGCTACATTTCTAAGGTCCAAGGTAAGGGAGAAAGGAGGGAGAGCCTGACTAACTCCAAGTAGAGTGCCCTTGAGGGTTACATTCCTAAAAACTAGTTTCTAAAGTATGCAGGAGAGAATGGGGATCATGAGGACAGAGGGAGGACTTAACTGTGAAGTCTGTATCAGAAATGAAAAGACAACTATTTTAAGGTGATATAATAGTTCTAGCTGCTGGGATGATTCAGTCAGATTTTATATCACAGAAATTTGAACCAAGAGACCCAGAGAGTTCAGTAGTAAATGGCTGGGACAAAACTCTAAGTTTATTTAGCTCTGTTGGCAGTAACATGGGCACATACAGCAGGAAATGGACAGATGTATAGTTAGAACAAGAGTGATATCAATGAATATGAGAATATAAAGACTTATGAAAGTTTATCCGTGCCTAAAAGCAATGAAAAAAGATGCCAGTTGATTCTGGCAATCAGCTATTGCACAACTCTAGAAGTCAACCAAAGTATTGGGAGTATTTAGAATTATGGCTGAAAGAAAACAGAGAAACATAGACCAATACAATGAAAGATAACAATATTTAGGATGGTAATGCATCCAAAATTGACATAATGATCCAACAGCATCCCTGAAAAATCCCAAATGTCTTTCTCACAGAAATGGATAAGCTGATTCTAAAATTCACAGTGAACAAAGGATCCAGATAGCCAAACCAATCATCAAAAAGATGCTAAGCAAAATATACCTGCAAGACAGATATGAAGTGATTTCACTCATGTGTGGAACACAAAGGAACAAAATAAAGAGACAAACCAAACCCCCAAAGTCTGACTGCAGAATTGAGGCCAAAAGGGAAGAGTGGGGAGTGGGGTGCAAAAGGAAAGGGGAACCCAGTGGAGGATGGTGGAGGATTAAGGATGTGCTGGTCTGTGTGATGTGGTACTATACATCTGAACCTATACCCTAAAATCATGTACAGTGTTGTAAACTAGCATTACCACAACTAAAAAGCCATACAATTTAACAAAGGAATGAAGTTATATGACATACCCTCCCTGATTTGAAAGTCTACTGCAAAGCTACAGTAATCAAGAAAGTGTAGTTCTGGCCCATTAGATAAGCATTCCTATCTTTATTTACCCTCCAGGCTTAACAAACTTTGTTTTCTTGGATTCAGAGGGAAACGAGAATCACTGGGAAGATAATATCAGAATTACTGACCTCCGGGTTCAGGTGACAGCAACAGCAAGCTGGCATCAACCAAAACCCCCAGAGGCTGGTGTTGCAAGGATAGACATGCCAACCCTTACCCAGTCCTCCTTCTACTCCTTGTAACTCTGGATAAACACCCCTGCTCTCTGCCAAAAAGTAGGATGATGCTCTTTCAGACACCAGTCTGCTGCCTTCCTCAATTTGTTGATAAATTAAAACTCCTTTCCTTCTCCTCAAACTGTTTCTTTTTATTGGTAAAAGGAGTGGAGATTGGCATTCCAGTAACAAAAAGAAGACTTAAGAAATAGAAAGGTCTACCGTTTTATTTGATAAGAGATGCCAATATTATAAAGGTGCTGTTTCTGTTCAAATTAGTGGAGACACAGCACATAGCCAATTAAAATATTAAGGTGTTTAAATTGAATTATCCAATTAAAGAATTTATGTGAATAAGTAATCCTTATAATATTGAAGAAAATGGGGTCAATTTTAAGGTGACGGGTGGAAAAGAAAATTCTAGTGAGGATTATGAGGTAATGTGTACAGATATTGAATTATAATGTTATATGCCTGAAGCCTATATAATGTTATAAAACAATGCTACCTCAATAAATATTTGTTTAAAAAACATGTTGAAATCTGCAATCAAAAAATGACAAACATATTATTTGCAGCCACATGTATGGAGCTAGAAGGAATCATGCTAGTGGTAATAAGCCAGAAAAAAAGAAACACTGAATTGTCTCACTTATATGTAGGATATAGTAAAAACAAACAAAAGGATAAGAAAAAGTTAAAACTAACAAACTGACAACAGAACTAATGCATAAAGCAAGGGAGGGTAAAATTGGAGAAGGGATGAGCACAAGAGAATAGGATGATTCTTCATGGATGACATGGTGGTGGGGGACTCTCAGGGTATACAATGATGTAAAAAATATCTTTGTGTGTGTATAATCAATTAAAAATTCAAAAAGTGCTGAAATCTATGTTACAAACCAAATGTTACTTCAACAAAATATTCTTTAAAAATGAACTAAGCCTAGTGAATGCAAAGCAAAGGCAAACAGAATTTTATTTAATTTTTAAAAATAATTGTAAAAATTCTGAGGATGAATAAAAACAACTGTGGATGATTCGAGTATAAAATGTTTATATATTATGAGGTCTCAATAATTAAAATGGTATGGTCCTGACACATTAATAGACAATCTAATGGAACAGAATAGAAAGTCCACTAATAGATTTCCAAGTAGAAAAAGTAGTAATGACGGAGAGTTAAGAGTAGAAAAGTTAAGATGGAAGCATCACCGGATTGGAAACTGGAGGTGAGAGTAGAAGTGATGAATGCAGCTGTTAAACCGGCCAGAGAAGAGAAAAGTCCTTAGACACCAGCTGTATCTGGAGGGGCAGGCCAGAAGTGGGCCATGGAGACTGAAGGCCATTGTAGAGCATCCCAGTCCCTACAAACGAACCTAGTCACACCCTAGAAGGAAGTAATTTAATATTATGTAATTTAACAATTACATGAAAGAATGCACCCCTTTCTAAAAGGACACCAGATCGTTGCAATTTCTACAACTGACAAAAAGCAGCTTTCCTGCTCAGCCTTGACTGTGCAGGTACATCACTCTATCTTTTTTCCTTTCTTAATAAAACTGTCCTTTTATAATGTAAGCCTTGATTGCCTGTGTCTGTGCAAACATCTTCATCTCCTGGGTAAACTGGCCATGAGCTCAAGGAAGGGGAGCTCTGATGAAACTTTTCTCAGAAGTAACCCATGGACCCTGTTCTCTAACATGATAAGGAAGGAATTTCAAACCAAAAGGAACTAAGTAAACTATTGAATAGTTGTGTGTAGTACAAAAGCATTAGGCTCACTGATAGGTTCTTTATTGGTTCTAGCAGTCACACAGTCACACCTAGCAGGTCCACACAGGTCCTGGCAAGGCAGGGTCAGGACTAGGGCTAGGGCCAGGGTCAGGGCTGAGGGATTGAGTAGGGAAAGGAGGAAGCAGGTGAACCCCCAGATCCCCTAGGAATCTTGGGAATCTTCGTTCTCTTTCTCTGACCTCTCTCTCTGTGGTGTTCTCCCATGCTCGCTCTCTCCTATGCTCCTACACAGGCTCATTTATTCCTCTCTTCTAGGCCCAAGTGTGCGTACTTACATTGCACATATCTACTGGACTGCACAATCATGGGGAAGATGAAATGCTCCAGGTGCTGGCTACAGGTTAATGGAGGAAAAAGTCTAACTAACTCACTCACCCTACATTGGGATAACTGAGTAGCTATGTCAATAAAGTTTGATTCAATCCTTACCCTGCATAAAACCGAATCAATTTCAAATGGGTCAAAGGTATAAATGCAACTGTTTAAACTTGAAATACTATAAAAAAGATTTTTTATAACTTTGGGAAGCAGACTTTTCTAATGATAACTCTGAAGGAAGTTCTCTTCACCATACAATGAAAATAATGAATAAATTATTAATTTGAATGAAAATAATGAGAAATATCTACATGACAAAAACAGTCAAGTCAAAAGAGAAATGTATTCACAGTTCAAATCAGCGCTTATGCTTTAAAAAGTAGCTGAGAAAATGTGAACAAAGCATACTTAACTTTTCTATCAAGGGTCAACACATTGTGAATAATACAGAAAAAGCTGAGGAAGTATTCTCTCATCATTCAAAAATTCTCATCTGATTCAGAGCAAAGTAATCCATGTCATTGATGAATGAGTTAAGTTTCAACAGAAGTCTCCATTGGTTCATTTTCATCTTCACTTAAATGAAAATATCAACACTTTCATCAATTGCAACCAATGAATAATATACCATTGCCAGTGGGGTCAGGTATTGACCCTAAGTCCCAAAGTGGGCAGGGGAGCTTAGAGGAGCAGCTGATGATTTTAACACAAACACATAGGAGACACTCCCTTGAAATCTCCAGGGCCAAGTGACCTTGGCACAGAGAACTGCAATTAAAGAGGTGAGGGCTAATGAACTAGCTTAATTGGCTACATGTCAACATGACCTCATGTGTACCCATAACTCAGTGAGATTGGGGGATATCCGAGCTATAATTACTTATGTGTGAGGATTACAGTTTATATCAAAAATACCAAAACACTTTGGCAATACATAAGCAGTTAAAGAAAGAGGTTGTTTTCAAACCGAATAAAACTGGTTGGTATAGCCATACCCTAGAGCTGTTGTTGAGAATTATTGTAAGGAAAGTGGTATGCTGCAATAAAATAATTTGTGCTTTTCTACACCTAACTCCATAAAGTGAATAGCCATGTGATTGGGGCAGTCATTGAACTTTTGGTTTAGTCTTTAGTGAAAAAGACTCATGTGGTAAATGCATTTGGTGCCCACCCTGGTCCCTGGCACTACAACATACTCTGTGCTGTTGGAAGTGTGGGCTACTGTAGGGTAAGTGAGTTAGTCCCGCTTTTTCCTCCATGGGATTGCATAACTAGCAGCTGTGGTATTGCATCTTCTCCATGACTGAGGCCCAGTCGGTGCGCACATGTGTGGGTGTATACCTCTGGGTCTAGGAGAGAGAGGATAAAGAGGTACAGAGAGCACAAGAGAGAACAAGTATGAAACAGCCCAGAGGAAAAGTGTGAAGATTTCTAGGGGTTGAGGAGTTTGCCTGCCTCCTGGTGCCATCCCCCTCAATCCCTTCCACCCCAAACCCTGGTGTTACCCTGGCCTTAGTCTGACTTGCCCTACCTGATGTGTCTGTGTGTCTGCTAAAACCAACAAAGAACCTACACAGATTGGTGAGCCTGATGATTCCCTTACAAACTGACAATGGGGATTGGTTATTTTACAGCTACCACTTGCTTATTGTTACCTGTCTTCTCTGGAGAACAACCCTTAAAGATGTGCTTCACCTGGAAGGTTATAACTCCCCCTCTTCTCCAATTTGCTTCTGGCTAGTGACTGAGATAAAGACACTAAAGGCCTGATTCTTTGTTTCAAGGTGTGCAACCTAGCAATTTAGCTAGTGTCCTGATGCCCTGGTCCTCATCTAATGGATTGGGTCACAACTGGTGGCTACACCCTTGATAGGTTCCTTCCACTGCCTTGTTCTACTTCACTCACTCTTATAAAGAGTCCTCTGCAACAACTTACAGGCACTAAGAATCTCTGGCTCAGGTTCTGCTTTGACAGAATCTAACCAAAAAGATAGTTTTAATCCCTGACCTGTCAACCATCCTTGTTGAGACCATCCAGCAGACTGGGTTGAACTGAGACCTATTGTGAGCTCTGGGGATCTTTGAAGAGCACAAGTGTAGCAGTGTGATATCCGTAGAAAGGAAGGTTCCAGCTTCCCTGTCCCATCCAAGGAAGGATGAACCTAAGAAGGGAAGAAAAGAGAAGACAGGATTTGGGAAAGAAAAAAAGAAAAGGAAACAAGACTAGGAGATCTGGAGGAGGACATGGTGCAGAGAGGCATGTGAAGAAGAAATCACACTTGCTTCTCAGCTTTGGAATTTTACCAGGGTCTTGGGGGACATGGAAGGAGACAATTAAAAGAGACAAAAACATGAGTGAGAGACCTATGGGGAAGTTGGCAATGGCAGCCTTTATCTTGACATGTGATTTGATTTTGTGCTTTTTCTTCCAGACTTGCCTGGTTTCTTCTGCTCTTTTCCTATGGTTCCCATTGAGAAGGTACCTCAGACTTGTTACAAGCTTTTGGGTCCCAGTGGTCTAGCTTTGGACCAGCCTGTTTGATTGGGCATTTACTCACAATGCCCAATGGGTAATGGGTTGTTTTATGGAGAAATTATTTTAATTATATTCTTTCTCGCACACTAATTGTATTAAAGGTCTTTTCTGTTGAAGATCTTATACACTAAGAGTTGTTTGACGGAACCCATTCAGAGTGCAGGCAGATTTGGGAATCTTGGGATGCCTCTCATCTGCCTGCTACCTATTTAGGGTGCTAGGTTAGGCTGGATCAGACAGCATATTAATAGGGAAACTAAAATCAGGTGTTATCTCACAGGTGAAGGGGGATTGTTGACAAGGAAAGAAGTCAAGGGGAAACAGGTCACCACTACTTAGAGGTTGATGCAATAGGCCAAGATTATTGGGGGCCCCAGGACAGCATGAAACCCTGCAAGAGCAGTAGCTCTCAGGCTGAGGTATCAAGGAGGCAGACCGATTTATGGTCAGGTTGGGCCAGGGCACAAAAAATAACTATTGTAACAGAGTCAAGTAAGCCAATATGAAAAAAATCTGAATAGAGGTGCTATACAAATGAAAGATGGCGGTATACTTTAAGTTCAAGTAGGTACAGTTTTATGAGTTTGCTATAATCTAGGTTATATCCACTGTTCTGTAAAGCAGAAAAGGAAGTCTTTTATGAGGCCCTCTATATATGAACCTATAGGACTACCTGTGACTAAATGACATCATAGAAAACTGCCTTGGAAGATGGCGATCTCTTTTGTTGTCATTCAAGATAGACCAAGGTGTATCAAATTTGTAGGATACTGCTAAAGCATTTAATTCATTTATTTTTAAAAAAAGGTTGAAACATCGTAACACCATTTGTCTTCTCCCAAAGTTAGAAAGGGAATCACAAAGTAGAGAGAAAGGAAAAACAAGAGCTGGAAGTTCAAGGCCCAGCACCAAGATCAGTTGAATACTCTCAGGCAGTGACCCCAGTCAACATCTAGGGACTTGCAGAAACTTCTGTGTGAGTCATACTCAGATTTTTGAGGCATGGAATCGAAAGAAATAATATGTTGTCATAGCCCTGGTGTCAGGGAACAAGTCATGGTTCATTTACAGCAATAGATGGTGAAAGGAAGTTGATGCCAGTTGCATTCGTGAGCAACTTCCTGCATGGACAATTGACCTCAACTTGGAGGAGCCTCTGGGATATGGTAAGATATGTCATAGTGTTGTCTCATTGAAGAGGTGAAGTTGGGGTATTTATTCACTAGTACTAATTAGTCCTTGGTGGAGAGCTGTTCCTTAGCATGTTAACTCCCTTTGTTCAAGAAGAGTGCCTGTTCCTCCAGCCAGAAAGAGGCAAGTGGTTGCTGGAGCAGGTGGTCCCACCTACACGAGCCATGAGGGCCCAAGGGCTTGAGGGGACACTGGAAGCATGGGCAAACAGCCACTGTAAACAATTCTTTCCTCCTACTTACCCACAGCTATATCTGATTTCTTGGGGTCTTCACTTGTTCCTGGCAATTTACTCCACTTCCTTATAGCATGATGTAGCATTTTCCCCCCCTTTCATTGTTGTAATTTCTACTTTACCTTCAAACTTCAACTTGAACATTACCTTCTCCTGGAAACTTCAGTGTCAGTTGAGTCTGTTTCAATTGCATGTTTAAAATACCACCACCACTCAGCTTAAATAATTGACTCACTTAACTGAGAAGTCCCATGGTAAGACATACTTCAAGTTCAGTTTAACCAAGGCTCAACTGCTATCACCAGAATATAGTTTCTCTTAGCTTCAAAACTCAATCCAGTTTACCTAGAAATAATGGTCTGTTATTCTAACCTGCCATCTCAGTTTCAAGGAAGAGGAAAGAAAATTTCCCCTATCAGCCCTTAAACAATTTCTGCAATTTGCTGGCATCAGACCTGTTTAGGTCCTGTTTCTAAACCAGTCAGTATAGCTGGGAAAGAACATGCTGTTTGTGATCTGAAGTTCTACTCTGGGTTTAGTCTTTTGGACCTCATTTGAATGGATAGATGATAGATCACTTAAATTAGGGCTGATGTCTAATTGAATAAGGGGGTGTTGGGGTACATAAGGCAGAAAATATCTCTACTTTTTTCCTAACAGTCTCACCCTGTCTTGAACTGAATGCCTTTCCTCCATGACCTTAGCATTCTCCACACTAAATAGTTACTTTATGTGATTCTCATCATCAAAACCTGTAAAACCCTTGGGTGCAGAGACTGTGATTGATGTATTTTTTAATATCTTCACACATACTTACCTCTACCAGCACTACAAATTAATTAGGTACTCAATAAATGCTTGTGGAATGAATGAATGATCATACTTAAACTACACATGATGATTAATAATAGAATGAGCACAAACACACAAAAACAAAAGCAAGCCTCTAGAAAATGGGTTGAGTTTTGTTGTTTGTATTACAAGTTTCATTAAAATTTAACAGTATCAATCATAATCAGTCAATGAATTTTCACAAACTGAACACACTTATATAACCAGAATCTAGAACAAGAGGCAATAGTACTAGAACCCCCAAAGCTTCCATTTTCCACCCACCTACAAAAATAGCTACCATCCTGAATTCCAGCACTACAGAGTAATGTAGCTCTCTTTTATACTCATAAATTGTGGATTTGATTAGTTTTAGATATTATTGGAGTATGCCATCATTTATTTACCCATTCTTCTGTTCATATATATTCAGATAGTTTCCATTCTGTGGTAATTTCCAGTAATTCTGCAGTGAAGATTCAAATACGTGTCTTGCTAGTGAATATGTGGGCATATTTCTGTTCTGAACATAGGCTGTAATTCTCCTGAGTAGAAGAAATATTTTTATGAGGTAGGTACGTATTCAGATGCAGAAAATGTTTTTGTTTTATTTATTTGATGATTTTTATCTGAATTTTTAAATTTATTTGTTAAATATTTTTCTTATTTTGTTGTAATCTGCATTGTTCTCCTACTACTATATCACCCTTGAATTGTTACTATATTCCTTTGTGTTCATCCCTCCCCTGCAAAGAATATGCACTGAAACAAGGAAATCATCTTCAGTAATTGGTGTTAGAAAAATTGAGCTGCAATATGCAAAAAAAAAAAAGAGATTACTATCTCAACCATATGCAAAAATCAACTCAAAAGGATAAAAGACTCAAATGTAAGACTTGACATCATAAAATATATAGAAGAAAATATTGACAAAACTCTCCATGACATATACATCAGAAACTTCTTTGAGGACTCATTTCCAGAAACAAAAAAATGAAGGAAAAGATGAACAATTGGGACTATCTCAAACTAAAAAGCTTCTGTACAGCAAAAAAGACAATAATTAAATTAAAATGAAGAGACATGCAAAGGAATGTGAAAAAGTATTTGCTCACCATACAATGGATAAAGGACTGATATTAAAAAATCTACAAAGCAATTACACAACTCGACAAAAATAAAGTAAACAACTCAACCAAAAAATGGGAAGAAGAAAATGACCCTTTTCAGTTTGTTTGTTTTTTTAAGGGATACACTTCAACCAGAAGTGCAAGAATTCAGTTGATTGAATTCTGTTTTCATCTGCATACAAAGTGAACACATTTTCCATGCCTTCACAGAGCTGTGTACACAACAGGTATTTGATAAATACTTACTAAATGGAAGAATGAATGAATGAATGAATGAATGAATGAATAAAGCATCACACTGAAGATATCTGAAGAGCCACCGAATTTCCTGAGAGCAAACTTTCCCTTCCTTGACTACAATGTGAATTAAACGAAAGATTTTGTGGAGGATTTCATTCATAATCCCTTCAAAATGAGTTAGTCCTGCTATGTACTAAATGGATTATGCATGAATCCCAAAACAAATCCAACTGCAATTAATGTTTTAATAAACCAGTTGCTAGTGTATGCAATACCCACAACTCGTCAGGAGGGATTTTATTATATTTATAAACATTAATTAGGTGTTTGTTATTGTCAAACTAAATTTAAAATAAATCCATAGCATCACTGGCCACTTGGGTGAAAAAAATCTCAGTGGTGACTGTAATTAGAAAATAGATGTGAGAGAATAGCATTAATTAGTTAGCTAATGGCAAGCTTTCCACTAATTGAAATGAGGAGCCCCTATCTTGCAGACAATAAAATATCTTAGGTGTGAGAGTAAAAGAGTGCTCCTTTGGGTATTAATAATAAGCTAAAATACTCATTTAACCCTTTCCTTATGGTATTGCTTATTGTCAGATAAAATGCAAAGTTTAAAAGTTATTTTTTAATTAAAAAAAGGAAGTGTTTGACAGAATGAAACTAAATTCTTTTGAGAGACTAGGATAGAGATTTCCAATGACCAGATTTAATTTTGGTCTTTGTCTTTCTGAAGTCCTCAGAGACTGGTGACTCCCTATTTTCCTGATTCTTGCACTTCTTTTATCGATTGTTTTTAATCCTCATCATTATCTCTTCTCTCCACTAAATAGTAAACATTAACACTCCCCAAAGTTCCAGTCTATCCATCTTTTTATCTCAACCACTCACTGTCATGAGTCCCATCCACTGGTGAGTCCTTGACCTCCACCCATGTGCAGTCTTGGGTCTGTATCCCAGTCCTGAACTCTCAAACTCCAGGTTCAAATATCTCATCATTTTTCTTCTGGCTAATTTCAGCTAGCACAATCCCTTCCATCTCCATCCATGTTGCTGTACATGGCTTGAGTTTGTGTTTTGTTTGTTGTTGTTGTTGTTTTTTTATTGCTAAATAATATTTCGTTGTGTAAATATGCCTCAACTTTTTAATATATTCATTTGTTTTGGGACATTTTAGTTGTTTCCATATATTGACTATATTAAATGTTGCTGCAATAAGCATAAGGGTGCAGGTTTCCTTTTGACTGGTGTTTTGGTGCCTTTCAGGTAGATTCCCAGGAGTAGAATCTCTAGGTTATACAGTAGATCCATGTTTAGTGTTTTGTATAAACACCAGTTAGCCTCACTTATATGTGGAATACAGATAAATAAAAAAAAAGGACAAGAAACCATCAAAAATAACCAGCTGGCCACAGAACTGAAACATATAGTAAAGGAGGGATGAAGGGGGCAAAGAGAAGGGAGGGAGAAACACAAGAAAATATGGTGACAGGTCATGAGTGATATGGTATCAGGAAAACTTTGGGGACTACAGTGATGTAAGAAAAAAACAAAACTCAAATACCTCATCAACCGCTCACATTTCCTAATGCGTTGCACACCAGTGACTTTGTACTGCACACATTTATGCTTTGCACACATGGCCCTAAATCCTTGTTATTTCTGGCTTCTTCTCCAATTCTGCATCATTCTGTTTGCGCCTGCCCATACCAGGATGCTAGGATTTTGCCTTCACAACCAGAGAGGTGGAAATATCTGGTTCCCTTGAGATCAGGATGAGGGTGGGAATTGATTGCTCTCCTTCATCATATTCTTGCTTCTCTCCCCCTGCAGCATGTAGCAAGTCACTTACATGCAAAACCTTGTCTGAATGTTTGTTCCTAACAAATCTGCCCTAAGATATACATCCAGTAAGATGCATCCTTTTGCCCATCAAAAAACATACTTCCTTCTTTCTTTCTATTTCAGTTCTTTAAAAATGATATCACACTGAGTGAAGAAGCTGTCATGACCTTCCCCATTGACAAGCTACTTTAAGCCAGTTGAATATACTCCTTAAGTCCCAACAATACAACTCCTTTGTTTCTTGCCATCATTCTTTCCTGTCCATCTGCTCAGGGATAACTAAGCATTCTCTGAAACTCAGTATTTTGCAGACTATAATACTGTTGCTTTCTAGCTTCCTAGCAGCAGCCCAACCAAGATTACATGTGCAGGCCAACCTTATACCTGAGTGTGATTTATGGAAATGTAAATGATAATCATGTCTTTCAGGGTAAGTTCCTCAAGAAGTGGGAGGACTTATTTCAGCCTCTCTTTCTCCCTCTTGACTTAGCTGGAATCATATCCTTAGGACTGTGGCACTACAAGAAGGAAAGGACCTGAGCTGCTACTGTGGAGGAGCTGCTACCACTGACTATGATGTAAGGAAGAAATCAGTCTTTACGGTACTAAGTCATTGCAACTTGGGATTTTGTTTGCTGAGAATGCCAGCATGCCCTTGTGCTTGATTATTACACAGATCCTGCTACCTCTAGTCAAGTTCAGATGTGGAGTCATCCTTGCCAATATTGCATTAGCTTGTGACCTAGTCTACCTCTTCCATCCCTCATATTTCTCAACCAAATGGAGCAATCTAGTGGAAAAACAAGTTTAATCATGCACCTCTACTCTTTAAAACACTTTAACACATCTGTGCCCTAAAGAATAAAGATCTAGTGTGTCAGAAACACATATGACTGCCACTTGCTATCCCACCACCACTGCCTTGACATTTACACACAGATATGCCTGACAACTTACTGCTCCCAGAAGGTGTTCACTGTGTTCCTCATGCCTGGTCTGTCCCTCCTTCCATTTGTGGGAGGAAGGGGCTTCCTTCCACAAATGGAAGGAGTGGGGGAACGACTGGGGGAAGCCCCACCAGTCTTTTATGACTTAGCGTGGACAAGTCACTTTCAACTTTCCCCAGATGCCACTGGAAACCCCACTCAGGAACTCCTGTCAGTGTACCACCTCAAAACATGGCATCACCAGTACCACATCCCTAGCTCAACCAGTCTGCACACTTCCTAAAAATAGATCTTGACTTAACATTCCAGAACTTACTCATCCCTATCGCCAATCAAAAGTTTTTGAATCCAATTCCATAATTATTTTCAAATTTTGAGATCATTTGCTAGTTTAACAAACATGAAAAAAGTTCCACATTTTTGTCATTTGCTTGGCATTACCGGGGTGCATTGAAAACCAATTTGGTGATTAAAGGGTGGAGATAATACTAGAATGGTGGTAGAGTGGATGCTTTCTCTGATGGAAATAGAGATGGAGGTTTGCAGTTAGGGAGACAAGGACTAGAGAGATGGAATGGGACTTTGGACCTTTGGTTTGAAATTTTACTTTAGACCTACAAGGAAATGTTATAGCTGTGTGGATCCGAGTGCTAGTTGCATGTTGAGAACATGGAATCCTGGACCAATTTGTTCCTTTTCCAAGTGCACCAGTGCCCATTTTTAGACTAGAATTCACAACCTTGATGACCAAAACCCTTATCTCCTTTGGTCTTAATTTCTGCTTCCAGAGAACGCCAGAAACTTCTATTCACTAGTAATAATATTTTCCCTTTCAGAACCTCAGGAAGCAAACTGGAAGCATGAACTGGGGAGGAGAGTAAGTGTGAAAGAAAGGAATTCTTTTAGCTTTGTACTAAAGCTTTAGAATTACAATCACATTCTTCATTTTAGCTTTGACAGATTCATGAGAAATTCCTCTATCTCTGGGTCTTATAGAAACAAACACATAAAGAAAAATATGCCCATTGGAAAGAGTAAATACTAGTGCTGCTGTTTAGCATGGTTTGCTATTGCAGGGGGAAGGAATGTTGCTTTGAGAAATGTAGAAGCCAAGGAAATTTCTACAGGGGCCTCTAAATCACATAATGGTGAAAGGGATTCCCAGATGGCCTTATCAGCATCTACGTAAAATTGTTAGATATCAGCATCAACTAATAAATTTGACATGGAACTTGGTTTTCTGACATTTGCTCAAATCCTCAGAGAACAGTAGTTACTGTATATGCTTGTACAGTATTTGAATTCTGAATTGCTAAGTGAGGTTGACTGCCCACCGGGACAGGAAATAAAACTTCATAATAGAATGTCATTTTTTTAAAAGTCTGAGCATTATTAGTGCAATGATATTGTATGACAAACTCATGTTTCTTTTTTGTCTCTGATGTTTTATTCTTCAGTAAAACTCATTTGCATTATTGTCCCATATGGGGATTTGTATATCCCAGTACATGATAGAGATGCAGAAGGGAATTAGGTCACTAGGCGTGCTCTTTTTTTCTTGTAATAACCCCAGCCAACCTCCTCCTTCTTAATCCCAAGCAGACAAAAGCAATGGAAACTAAACCTTTCAGAGGCATGATAGGAAAGGCGGACAAGCAAATCCACCAACATGCACCCTTTCACTTGCTATGGATGTATTTAATTAATCCCATGTGGACTGGTATTATTCAAATAAAACTATATTTTATAAGACTACTGCCTTGTTTTCTAGTCTGTGTGGTGACCCCTGGTTGAGGCAGCTGGGCCGTTTTAAGCACAGTTATTACAGGTCTGGGTTTCTTTCTGCTAATGGCATCATGCCAGAAAGAATCTGTATTCTATGCAGGGTAAAAAATATCCCTTGTGAGTAAGGAATAGAGAACATTAGAAGGGTATGAAGCAGCAGCAGGCAGAGGAGGGATAAGCGAGCAGGCAGGGAGGTGGGAGGCTGTGAGTTACCAGATGTGACCTAGGCAGGTGGCAGACTTGTAACTTGGATGTTTTTCACAAGCTGGTACCCATGTGGGCAAATTCTCATCATGCCATGCATATTTTCTTGGAGGCAGTAACTGTTGCAGTGTTTTCCAAACCTCTTACTACATACCATTTTCTACCCAGGACAATGGCATTTTGGTGAAATGGAGGTCAAGTTTCTGGCATAATGATCACATGGGAGTACTCTCAACTGGTGCTTAATGTGAAGCCTTTTCTGGCACTGACTGAGCCAAACCTAATAAAACTACAAGGCAGCTGTCCCTATCAAAGGTATGGAAACTGAGGCACAGGGCAGTTAAATAAAATGTCTGAAATCACTCTACTGGCAGACAGCACATCCAGGACCCAAACCCAACTAGGAACTGAAATTACATCCTTGACCATTACATACCCAATATCCTGGGAATATTGATTTTACCTATCAAGACTTGAACATTTAAGATGTTCCTTTCAGAAGTATATTCACCAAAGGACATGCCTGGACATAGTAGGAGCACTATTGCATAAAAATAATCCTGGACTAGTAATCACCCCCTTGCCTATCAACAGGAGAAGGGACAGAACAAGACCTATTCACAAAATGGGACACCAAAAGCTATGATAATAAAGGACCCCCCACCCCAGAGTTTCACTGAGAAACTTCATCACAAGATGCTGGGAGAAAGATGGCAACATGCTCACCCCCCCCACACACACACACACAAGTGATGTATTTCCACTTAAAGTTCGAAACAGGAAAAACTATCTGTGGGATTAGAAATCAGGACTGTCTTCTTCCAATGTGTATCTTCATGTGGAATCCGTGTGCCCGTCATAATGAATTTGAATCCACTCAAAATCACCTCATTTTAATGTGATTACATATGCCAAATAAGGTCTACTTCCAAATAAGGTCACATTCCCAGGCCATGGTGTAGTAGGAGTAGGACTTCAACATAGCCTTTGTTGGGGGGGTGTCACAATTCAACCTAGAACACAACCTACCTTAAGTAAAGTTCTTTAGAAGCAAAACTTAAGATAAGGTTTCTGGTTCTAGTGATTTGTCTGTCTATGTGATCTCAAGAAAAGGGGAGAGAGGAAACAGGAAAAACAGGAGAAGATGTTACAGAAAAACCATCTCAGGTAGAGACTAGTTTCCACAGGATTTCACAGGGTGCTCCAGAGCATGAATTTTACCATTGAGTCATTTCCATTTTGGGGGACCAACTTCTTATACCAGTATAGCAACCAGTAATTGGCCATGAACTGCCCTGGGTTTATCTTTTAAGCAAAGGCCTCTGTTTGTTGAGGACATTTCTCTTACAACACAGTTCTGTGTTGTGAGAAGTCACTCTTCACATCAACTGGAGTGTCCACATGGGACATGACCATTAGTCACTTCACTATCTTAAAAACAATAGAAGGGACAGCACTGATATGTTTTCACTTCTCCTCCCCTCAAAATGCTCTGGTACCATCTATTGAATTTATATATTGAATGTATACCACTTATGGGAGGAACTAGATTCTTCCCCATTTCTCACTCATAAATAATAGAATGATAAATATTTTGTATATGTTACTATTAATGTTATGCTGCCATAGTGGCTATAGTAGGAAACTAACCTCAATGTCTATTTCTAAAAACAAGAGTTACTAATCAGTAGTTCTAAAACCAACATACAGATTTATGGATCTCCAAGTTTACCTAGCAGCTCCTTGCACCAAGTCAACCAATGCAGTGATGATGGTAGGTACTTTTGCAGCCCTGCATCACATCCTCTCATTCTATCTCTGAGTCATCAGGCAGCTTAGGGAAAGCTCAGAATCAAACTGACAGCACCTTAGAGGACATGGTTCTTGTCTCTCCAGTTTTCTGCATTGGGAACTTCTTCAGGTGGCAAGAGAGTTCTTCACAACTCTACAATTCCATCCTGGAAAGGCAGGGGAAGGACTCTCTTCCTTTCAGAACAATTGTAAGAACTCTCTGTCTTCTCCAAAGCATCCAGTGGTATCCAAGCCCAGTTACCTCCAGCAATGGATTATTGTGTTAGTCTTTCTTCCTTCCCAGCTCCCTCTCTTGAATCCTACATTCCCGTTTCCTGGATTCAAGTCCCAGATAAACCCTTGTGTCCAAGTCCTTGTCTTGGGCTTAGCTTTTTCAGAGGCCCACAGCAAGACAGTGGCAAAAGACATTTGGTAGCCAGTTTTCTTTGAGGAGTATGACTTGCTCAAGGTGTAGCTATCATTGGGTGTTTTCTGAGGAGTTTGTGACTGACATAAGCACTGGGTTAGCCAGGTTCCAAGGCATAGCGAGTGTGGTCCAATCCTCCACATGTATCAGATCAAACCCCATATTTTATTTTTGTTGCTTTCCTTAAATGAGGTAAATTTGCATCATTTTACTTAATTTCAAGTGAACAATTTGAATAGTATTGATACTGCAAACACTGATGTAACCAGCATTCCAGTCAAGAGAGAGCATTTCCAATACCCCCAGAAACTTTCTTCATGCCCCTTTTGGTCAAGCACAATTATTTATTTGATTTCTGTTACTTTGGATTAGTTTTGTCTATTCTTGAATCTGCTGTAAATGCATACATACAGTACTAAATAATATTCTTTAGGTCTTCCACCTTTTGCTCAATGTGTTTTTGGGATTTCCCTGTTTTCGTGCATGTATTGAAAGTTTGTTCATTTCATTGCTAAGTGGCATGTCATTATTTTAATACATCACAATTTGATTACACGTTCTCCTACTGATGAATATTTGTGTTGTTTCTACTTTAGGGTTATTGTGAACAATGTTATAAGCATTTGCTTACAAATCCTTGTGTGAATAGTTAACTATCTTTGTTTCTTTTGGTAAAATACTTAGGAGTGGGTGGCTGATAGTTCAACTTAAAAAAATGTTTTCCAAAATGGTTGTATGTTTTTAAATTCCACAAGAAGCTCAGGAGAGCTTATCCATTTTGTAGCCAGGGTTTGATAATATCAGACCTCATAATTTTAGTCATTTCCATCAGTGTGGGCCAGCAACTTTTGAAAGGAAATATGGTAGCTTGTAATATTGTTTTGGCTGCATATTATTGATTTTTCTTCCATGGTTAATAGTGTACACATAACCACAGTACACATTAGCACTGAACTTAGCCTTGTGACTTGATTTGACCATTGAAAGACTAAAGGATGTGAGAGAAGAAAAGTAAATCATATTTTTTTTGCAATGGTCTGTGTCTTCTGTCAATGACATTGGTATAACATGCCCTGTCTAATCAAACATCCAATAAGGAATGAAGAGATGGAGCAGAGATAGAGCAAAGCTACTGCTCAGAGCTAAAAACAATTGAGACCAGATACCCAGGACAACTTGAATGTGAGTGATCATTGTTTTAGGCCACTGTGTTGTTGAATAATTTGTTATGCAGCATGACTGTGGCAATGATTATCACAATAGAAACAGGTGTCCTTGTCAAGCTCGTCCAACTGCTGAAGCCTGTGTTTAGCCAGCATAGTGAATAGCAGCATTTTAACTACTCCAGGCAACCTTGAACTTTCTGTCACTCAATATTTATCAAAGGTTTGATTAAAATAGACAATATTTACAGAGTACTGTCTGCAAGCCATGTCATCCATCCATTGCCTGAGTTTTCTGTAATGTCTCTACATCAATCCCAGCTGGCAGAGAGTTGTGTCTTATGACTGAACTGTTTTCATTCTCCAAAAGTAGTACTAGATTGTGCTTTGGTATTACTTCATTACTGCAGCTTAGGGGAAATTACATGAAAAACCTTCCCGATAACTCTGCTTGTTTCTTCTGTCCCCATAATGTCCTTACAATGTTGGGGATGAGTCATAAAGTGCCAGGAGAGGGAAATAATTTTTAATTTTAGTACCATAGATAATTGTAATCTCATAAGAAAATATGAGCTGTTATTATATCATATATCATACAGCTATTCCAGCCTTTTTTTTTTTTTTTTTTTGGTATTGGTAACCAAAAAATTCAGATCAAATTTGTAGCCCATGGTATTAGCCTTTGAGCATACATTTAAAAACTACCTTCTCCCCTGGCTATTCCCTAAGCAAGTTAAGAATGGATTTAGTCTTCTTTTTGTGTATGAGTTTGAGTGGCAATTTGTTTGCAGAATGTCTTGGTAGCCATTCTAATTTCATCCTCTACCAGTGCTGCCTTCATGCTGAGGCCCTCCTATTTAGTTACTCCCCAGTTCAACCTCAAAGTACCATCACTTTTTCTTTCTTTTTTTTTTTTTGTTCAGCGAATGTGTACTAAATATATACAATGTGTCAATTTTGTTCTTAGTACCATGTAGACAAATATGAACATGATCATATGACATGATTCTTTACCCTAATAGCACTTATCATCTATTAAGTCTGACAGATATTGGTTACCTTGATTGGTATCCAAGTCAGAAGTCAGAATAATATAAATAAATAGATTGACCTCAACAAGTGTTCCAGGAGCTTTATTAAAATTATTACTATTGCTTCTTATTTCAATATCATCTTATCTAATATTTCTGTCTCTAATTTCTCATCACACTAAATAATTCCTGAACGTTTTTACTAGAGTAACTATGTATATATATATATATATATATATGTATATATATATATATACATATATATGTACATGTATATATATATATATATACATATATACAGGAAAATTTACATGCACAAACATTTTTAAGGAAATAAAACTATTACTTCCTGAAAAATATCTTAACATCTTGGTGAGTTTATTTCAGACTTGAACTTTCTCTCCACATGTGTCTGGGACAGTTCAGCAGAAGAATTTGAGGTATGAAACCCAACTCTAAAGACTGAGATTCTACTTCCACTGCTCACTTCTAATAAGCAATTTCATCCTTCTCTGCCACTATATCTTCAACTTTAAAATGGCATCTATTGAGATAGTCAAGTGGGTGTCAGCCTAAGACAATGATGCTTCTTCCAAATGACTTACAAAACTGGTGGTTGATACTGGCTGCTTAAGTCTGAATTGTTCATCCATAGAAGTATAATAAAAGGGCTAGAAGTGGTTGGAGAAGAACAGGAAGAAATTTTGGAAGAATAGTTGCTCTGGATCCTATGCTTTCAGTAGGGAGACCGCCTTCACTTCAAGGGAGCAGCCTTTATAAAGTTGAGAGCAAGATGAGGTCTCCTGAAGTCATGGAGACATAGTGGATAGACTTGACCTGAACCTGAGACCCTAAAGGGCCAGGGGCAAACTGTTCTGATGACCAAAGCAAACTGAGGCGGATGCACCTGACACCTTCACTCTGACAGTCTGGAAGGACAAAGGCTACATGAGCATAGCTCTGGGTCATCCATGACAGGGGACCATTACTGCATCATTTCAAAGCAACTGGGTAGTTATCTGGAGAAGTAAGGCATTCACAACTGAAAGAAGGTAGATGCCTTATGGCTGAGGAAGGAGTCACAGTCATCACGTGAAGAGAGAGGCTATCATCAGAAGTACAGCAATCAAAAGTAGTGGGTTCCTAGGGGAGCAGGAAACTCCAGAAATGTCTTTGGCTCACCTTTAAATACTACTTAAAGTAAGTGTTGTGAAGAGTGTCACTCCCCTGGTCTCAGTTGTGTGTGGGATAAAGGGAAAACAAACAAAAGGACAAGAAAAAGTTAAAACTAACAAACTGACAACAGAACTAAAGCATACAGGGAGGGGAGGGAGAGAGGGTGAAATCATGCGAGAGATGAGCACAAGGAATCAGGGTGACGGTTTATAGGTAACACAGTGGTAGGAGAACTTCAGGGTGTATAATGATGTAAAAAATATATGTAAACAATAATAATAAAAACTTTAAAAAATTTTTAGTCTTCACTCTTCACCTCAACCAGTGATCAAATAACTTTCCTGCCTCTTTTCACCTTCATCCCTTTGCAACTCTCTTTCTCAGGCTGGGAATGGAGAAAACTATCACCATAAATCAAATGTAAAATTTTGCTTATGTCCTGGGTTAGATGTAATACTGATTTGGTAATATTTTATACATGAAAGTACCCAGAAAATGCACAAAACAACTTAACTTTCATCAATGGAAAAGAGAAGAAAAAAAAAGAGAATGGGATACATGATAAAAGACGGTGGAACAAATGAAATTTCTTTGGGATTACATCGTACAAATTATATTTATTCACAGTTTAGTTACAGATATATGATAACAGCTTTTCCTCATAGGGTTATTATAGTGAACAAGTGAGATAAGGCATGGAAACTGCTTGGGAAAATTACGCTATAACAATTCATTACCTTTCTGATTAGTAGCTTAATTACTTATATGTATACATGTACAAATATATGAAACTTTTAAGATGACAAATATTTAAGTTTATATATGTTTCAGTAAAAGTGAACTGTAGGTTCAACTATTTTTAAATGTTATACAAAATCCATGTCATTAAACTTTTTTCAAAAACAAATCTGTTGATAATTCCAAATACTCTATCCTACAGTGGTATTATAGTATATCAAATCATTTGACTGCTCATGGATCATTTTAGGGATATAGTCAATATAGTCAGTCAAGTAACATTCTTCATTTCTGGTCTGACTTGTTCTACATGACATCATATTTCAACCAAGTCAAGAGTTTATCTTCATTCTGAATAACAGCATAAATTTTCCATGTAAATTCCTTCTTATGAAGACACATAACTAACAGTAACTATTTTACTGACCAGTTTAATTTCGAATTGTAGTCATTCTTTAAGTCAAGTTAAATGCCATGACTCTCAGGAAGCCTCCCTGGATTTCCTTCCTCTCTTGCCCCTGCTTCCAAATGGAAACATTTGTTTTTCATCTCATGCTGTGGAACTTGACACTTTGCAAGGGACTTTTTAGTCTCAGCTTTCTAAGATCATTATTTGAATATGTATCTTGTTTCCATACCTAGATAATAAGCAGCTTGAGGGTAAAGAGTGTTCTTTATTATGACATACCTTTATTGACCAGTATTTGAAGATACATACTGATTTCAGCTATTGTGTAAAGTGATGAGACAATTAAATAAACTCTACCACTGAGGATGACTCTATCTGGCAGGAAAACATGCTGCAGAAGTTTGCGTTAATTTTTCCAAATACTTGCTTCTCCTTCTTGTGAAAGGATTATATCTGCTAACGTTAGGTTTGGCCCACTGATTTGTTTGTTGTGTCTGTTTTCTTGCAGCAT
This sequence comes from Uropsilus gracilis, assembly GCA_004024945.1. NCBI lineage: Eukaryota > Metazoa > Chordata > Mammalia > Eulipotyphla > Talpidae > Uropsilus > Uropsilus gracilis. Next base: position 7,676 of record PVHY01004423.1, on the reverse strand, counting down.
AACAAATGGCTCTAAATCTCATTGACTTAAAGTTGTAATCCTATACTAACTCATAGCTCTGCATCTTGGTTGGTCATCTACACTGAGCTCAGCCATGTGGTTCTCCAGTCTCTCTTATCTGGGCTCATATATATGACTGATCACTTGGGGGATCAACTCTGATGGGTTATCTAGAGTGGCATCACTCACACTACAGTTGATTGTTTGGCAAATTGTCTTGGTCGTCCTCCTCCTGCGTCTACAGTTTTCCAAGGGTTCCAAGAAGAGGGAAAGAGGACAAGTCCTAATATGCAGGTATTTTTAAAATTTCTGTTCATATCAGTAAAAGTATGGAAAGAATTTTCTAGATATCATAGAAGCAGAAAATGTATGATCATGAGGTGCTAGATCAAACTGAAGTTACAGAGAAAGTAGAAGCTATAAATAGGGGTTGGGGGAAAGGAATTAAGATTGAAAAAAGAGAATAAACAAATGGAATCAACTGGAAAAAGAAAAAGAGGAAAAGATTAGACATCAGAAATTCCAGGTAACTTTTAGTATTATTTCAATAATCCCAACTGGAATATTTCAACACCAAACCTTAGTATTACATATGATTTTTTAATAAATAAAAATGAATCCTTTTGTTTCTAATTGACTTAAATACTTATGTGTTCCTTGTTACCAAAAAGAGTTGCTAGAACAAAAGTTAGTGCCAGAAGTAAGGTTTCTTGGGATCAGGCACTGAGATGGAATGCAGGGTGATTGGTAAAGGGAATCAGGAATATGTGAAAGTTTTTATAAGGAGGTACAGAAGCTACTTGCTTGTTTCAATTCCTCTGACTACCTCTACAAGGCAAGGCTTTGAGGGTTTGGGTAGCCATAGAGCAATTAAAAGGGAATAGAATAAACAGGACTATAGGTCATTAGATGAGTGCTCAAAATAACAGTGAGCGATTTCCAGGGCCTGAAGAATGAGTTCTATATCTGATTTATGCAGCTGGTAGCAGGCTATTGGGAACAGAATGTGACCTTCTAAACGATGCCCTTCCTGCTTATAGTTGCCATAATGAGCCCATTGAAAAGTAAGTCTGAGAATGGCCATAAGAATTGTTAGATTGTGCATGGCCACATCCCCAATATTAACATTTTCTATGACCAATGTTAAGTCTGGTTGACAAAGACTGAGAGATTACCAGTAAGTATAGGGACATCTGAAAACTACCCAAAGATTTGGAGATCTCCTGTGACTTAGACACATCTTGAACACCCCTGAATTTAACTCCCTCAACCTCTTTCTTTTCATAGAAGTTACTTTCTTTCCATAAAGAACTAGTAGCGGTGTCTCCCTCAGATTCCCTCAGATAACTATTTATTAATTTGGGGGGCCCTGGCTTTGATATGCTTTTATTACAGAAGCTGTACCTATACCCCTTTCTCAGAGAACTATCATCAGGCTGCTGGACTTCATGGAATATACCTAAGTTTGTGCAACCAATTCCAATTCCCCACCGAGAGATTCTCCAGCAGCAGCTGGATCTCCCTACAATCAACTCAGTTCTGAGCCTTTCTACCTGGAGATAACATTGGCCATCACAGAATAATGGCTCAATCCTACAAGTCCACCCACCTGCCCAGCCCTACCCCTTGAGATGCTGTCTGCAAGTCCGGGTTGCTGTCTGTGATTCCATTAGAATGGCTACGGATGCAAAGTTCCATGCAGCCCCTCCTTGGGTTAAATCAGTTTGCTAGGGAAGCTTATAGGACTCAAAGAAACATTTCACTTCACTTACTAGTTTATCAATTTCTTCTAGAAGGATAATAACTCAGGAACAATCATATGGAAGAGATGGATGGTGCGAGCTACAGGCAAAGGGCAGGGTTTTCATGCCCTCTCCAAGTCATTGCTTTTGCCAAATCTCCATATCTTCACCATCCCGGAAGCTCTCCTAACCCTGTTCAGTTGGGTTTTCCATGGAGGCTACATTACATCAGCATTTGACCAAATCATTAGTCAGCAGTTATTGAACCTAATCTCCACTGGCCCTCACCTCCCTGGAGGATTGGAGTCTGGGTTGAGGAGGATGGGAAGATCCAGCCCTCTAATCACAAAGGTGGTTCAACTGGCAACCAACCCCATCCTGAAGGGAAGTAAGGACTCCCCTCCCCATTATTATTCATTGGCATCATAAAAGATACCTTTACTGTGTTTTAGGGACTACCAAGGATTTTAGGAGTTTGGTGTTAGAAACTGGGGAAAAATATATATTTCTTATTATAAATCAACATATCACAGTACTTCTGCCTGACTTTGCCTGAGCAGCAAGTTAGGGATTTTCTCCCATCCTGGCCCTCCATTGTCCACTCCCTTACTGGTTTCCCCAGGAGCACTTCTTTAATAAGTCTTCATTTTAAAGCAACATACAGAGAAACTACTGTCAAGATAACTCATGCACTTATACATTATGGGGAGGGTGATGGGTGGTCTGGTGTGAAGAGCGCAAACAGAGAGTTTGGGGAAAAAAATCATCACTGACTAAAGAGAGCTCAACCCCAGAACTGCCCTATTTCTTGACAGATTTCACATTTAGTTACCCTTTTAAGCACAGTCCCATTCACTCCTTCAGATTTCAATTTTCATTTTAAATAATAAAGGATCCCACTAAAATCTTTGCTGCTACATGGAAGATGGTAAAGAAAGGGGTCCAGCACCATACCCTGTTTATAATAAAGTAACCCATTAATGATTCTTGAAATGACAGTTTTGTTGTTGTTATGAAATTCCATAGTTCCGGGAGTAGATGATTTACAGGAGGGAGAGCACACAAAACAGGGAGTGCATCCAGAGTTAAAACCTGTGCAGGAATATTCATCATTATGGGTCACTGACCTGGCTTCTAAGACAGAAGCTGTTTAGTATCACAAAACCTTTGCAATTTTTATGAAGGTAAAGAAAAAAATAAGGGGGGGGATTTTTTACATACTTAAAATATTTTAAAACTTTCCTCTTAAGTGATGCTCATGCATATGTTCTCTGGTGCTTTTTGCCCCCTTTGTGCCCTCTCTCCTAGGCCTAGGTGTGCATACTTCCACATGCACACACACACACTGGACCTCACAATCATGAAGAAGATTCAATACCTCAGGTGCTGGTCATACAGGCCAATGGAGGAAAAAGCCTGACTAACTCACTTATCCTGCTCTGGGTCACTGAACCCCCTACTGAGTCAGAGGGCATGTGATAGCTTCTAGGGAGGCTCCAAAGACAAGGGTGGCAAATTCAAAACAGGATTAACCAGATGCACCTGAACAGAGGGAAGAGACAGCCTAACCAGGACATTTCCAGATCCACATAGGGTTAAATTAAATAAAAACCTCTAAAGGTGGGAAAACAGGTGACTCTCGGCACATCAATCATTGACATTTAACCAATCACAAAGAGACTGATAGGGCTTTAGAATAATTAGAAGAAGGTATGTATTCCCTGAGATATAACTCCATTTTGTCTTCCTAGTCACTCCCTGGTTCTGGGGGCCTAGGAGTCCCACTTTCTGTCTCTTTCTCTGTTATAACCCTTTCCCCATATCTGTCCTTCTAAATAAATTTGCCTCTTTTTGCTTGCTTGCCTGAGTCATCAAAGTTTCTGCTGTAGCATCATTGGACACTAAGCTGGTAAAATCACAGCAACATTAGCTGCAGCCTCTCCCTGGGACCTCTCCATTGCATGGTAGCCAGTAGAGTCAGTGTCAGGAAGGCAGTGGTGGGGGTGGAGAGGGGGGAGTTGTATGATCCATTTATAACTGGCCTCAAATGTCATAGTCACTTGGCCTCACAATCTGTGGGTGCTATCATTTGTTGGGGAGGGTAAATAAATTCTGGAAGAGCATGTGGTACCCAAGCCATTCCTTTGGGTATTGAGGAAAATAAAATTGCCATAAGTATATTCCCTTAGAAAGAAAATAAAATTTATTTTATTTTATTTTATTTTGAGGACTGGCTCAACAGAAACAGGAGCTTGATTATGAGGATGCAAGAAGGAAATATGGGAATATCTGAATTTAAAAGGGAAAAATGGTGACAATTTGCAGATAATAGGAAATACCCATGTTTGTATTCTTTAAAGTGAAAGCATTAACACAAAATTGGAACCATCTCAGTGTTTATTAACCTCTTATCAACCACTGACTTATAGTTAAAAGTCCATGATTCAAACTGTCACAAGTGCAGCCCATGGAAGTACTGTAAAAGCCACTCAAAGAATAATGCTACACTCTTACCACAGCAATCAGAGTGCTATACAAAGTAGATGGAAACAGGAAGTAATCTGTCAAAAGAGGAAGTAATCTGGAACAGGAAATCATCAAGAAGTGCACTTGAGTGATGATCCTCCAGAAGACTGGGAGGAGCAAAATCCTCCTGACACTTGTTTTACAGTCTTCTTTGAGTGCCTGGCCCCAGGACAAACAGAAATGAAGTTAACAATTCCTATCCCTAAGACCACAGAGAGACTATAGAGGATGAGTCTGGAGCTGAGGGAAAAGATTTCAATTACCAGTTTCTTTAATAGTCCACCATTTCACTCTTCATTTTTCAGTCTGTCCTTAATCCCACTGCCCAGTGAACACCCAAATGCATCGTGCCTGGATCAATGAAGCCTGAACTGTGGTTCCAATAGGGGACATTATTGGTAGAGGGGAGACTTGGAGTCTAGATTAATGCTGCTTTGTTAAAAATGAAAGCCAGGGTGCTCTATCAGCCTGCTGGAGGTTGCCATTTGGCAAAATGATTCTTGATGTAAAATTAACCTTGACAATTTGAATGTTATTGACCTTGTAGGATTCTTTTTGGCTTTGAATTTGCAAAATATTTAATGGCTGCCTAACAGTTATCATGCAAGAAATTCAATATGCATCTGTACCCACTTACGTAAAATTTTTATTATAATAAAAAATAATTCAAGTCTGGGAGTCCATACAATTTTCTTTTTCCTTCAAAATGGGCCCTTGCATTACTTAAAGTGATGAAAAGGAAGATGCCACCTGACTCAAAGTCAAGTGATCTGGCAGGCTTGCCCCCAGAATCCCTTGGTCTGCAGGATGGGAAAATAACAAAACCATGAGCATTTGTGGAGGCAGAAATATGGTTATGTGTTTCGAAGGTGCTGCCAGTCTAAGAAGATTGGGAAGCATAACGGAGATGTAGGAGTCAACTAGCTGATAAGGCTGGAATGGAAATGCAAGGAGAGGTGACTCAAGGACAGAGAAACTGCTGAGAGTATTAAATATGGCTCTATATAGAGAAACTTTGCTGCTGATTAATCTTCCATCTGGATGAAGTCAATGAAGATAGAAAGAAAGGACACAGAAAACTGACAAGGGCCCATTAAAGAAGACAGATGGTGTGGTATTTGAGCTGAGTTTGAAAAGACTGGAAAGATCTGGCAGATAGAGAATCTGGGTGGGGTCAGTCAGACTGAGAGAATGACAGGAACCCAGCCAGGGTGGCAGGGCAGCCTTGAAGATCCAAAGGAATGTGTGGAGGTGCTGGTGGGGTACTGGGGAGGGGGTGGATGGGGAAGACTGTAAAGCAGGACTTGATTCCAGGTAAGGGAACTGGGATTTTCTTCTGAGGTGAAATTGGAGATTCTGCTGGTTAATTAGAAAGAGATATGTGGTAGCAGAGAGTGGGGTTGAAGGAGAGGGCAAAAAATTCTAATTTATCATGATCATTCTTGTGTTCCCATTGTAGATGATAAGATTTAAGGCACCGCGACACCTCAAGATCACAGGGCAATTTAAAGAGGTCCACAGAAGCCACGATCGATTCTGACCTCCTTGTCTATGAAGGACTGACTGGCAGTGGGTTTCCTGTTTTGTAGGCAGTTCAGGGAAAAGAAGGGTTAAATCATGTGCCTGGTTGGAATCCTCAGTCAAATGCCTCATTTGCATAGTTCTCTGGCCAGCAGAAAGGGGACAAGCCAGGACACCCACACCGGAGACTGTTCTGGCGCAAATTGGGCCTGGAGGTGTTCAGAGGCCCAGTTCATCTGGGAGATGAAAAACCATACAGTTCTCCCTGGGCTGCTATTAGCGCTTTATCTGAAAAGGCCAAACAGCTCCTGCCCCGTAAATTATATCTCATTTCTTTTACAAATGTGTGTGGATGGAGAAGGGGCACAGGGATGCAATGGTGGAAACCAGGAAAGGGGGGAAGTGAGGAAGGATAAATAGATAAAATAAATGGGCCTGGTGCATGCGTTTTGATCATTTTGCTTTAGTCTATTGATTTGGATTTTTCCCCCTACCTTGGGAGTAATCAATTTTCGGTGGATGGGCAGAATACAATAATTTCAAGCAAACTCTTCAAATGGGTTGTCATTAATTTGCCTTTTGCTGGTCCTCATTCACTCAGAGTAAGATGTGTTTAGCTTTCTCCAAACACTATTGGAGGTATCCTCTGGGGATTTTCTGGGGCTGATTGGCGCAGGGCAGGGAATGCGATCTTGGGAGGGGGAGAAGTGAGCTGGTGTGGACTAATGAAGGCACTGTGTTTGCTCATCTTTACAGAGTCACTTATTACCGCTAATTGGGAGGGACAGTTCAAATAAGCACAGAGGAGCAGTTATTACACGAGCGTGACATGGTTTTAAAGAGGCCTTCGCAATTCCCCACACTCCTGCCGCAGGCTGGCTGGACGCCTGAGCTTCACCGCCTCCATAGAGTGGAGGCTTTGTCAGGGCGCCCCATAGAAGTCAGCAGTCTTAAGAAAGCTGGGTTTGGCAAGTCATCGCAGGGAGCCACAGACAGACACGCAGCTGCCTGGGACACTTAGAAAGTCAACAGCTGACGGAAGGGAAGGACTCTGAGCTTGGCTATAAAAGGACCTGAAGATGTGATTGGAATTAATTTGCAGAACATAGTTCGAGGTTGTTTTCTTTAAAGGGCCTAATTGGTTTTAAAGAACATTCATTTGTATGAGTGTTAAAATATTAATAACCCAACATATATCTCCTCAGTTTCTGCCACTTTATCTTTTGATTATTTCCTTTCTAAGAAGACATTAATTTCCTCTCTAGTTCATTCAATTGATATGAGTGAATGCACCACACCCATCCTGATATTATGACTAATACTTCCAAATTGTTTGATTGCATTTGTGTCAGCCAATCATTAACACTGTCAGAAGACATTTGGGTTTTCCCAATGTCTGCAATAACAGTGTCACAAATAGCACAGTCCATTCATTCCATAAAGAATTAAATGTCTGTGATGGGCTAGGACCTACTTGAGGCACTAGGCACAAAACCATGCAGGAAATGAAGTCCCTGACATTCTGGACTTACTTTCTCAGGGAAGGTGGGGGCATAGACAGTATGCAAGCTGTGAGCAAGACCATTTCAGATGAGATGCTGGTCATGAGGACAAGAGCGGGAGTGTGCTTATGCTAATATTTTGCTTAACTTTTCGGCATTCATTTTTCTGGAAAATAAGATCAAGCAGTGTTGCTGGTGGGAGTGCAAACTGGTCCAGCCACTATGGAAGACTGTGTGGAGGACCCTCAAACAATTGAATGTGGACTTACCATTCGACCCAGCAATCCCACTACTAGGAATATACCCAGAGAACATGAAGACATTAATTCAAAAGGACACATGTACACACATGTTCATTGCAGCCCTGTTTACAGTTGCAAAGAAC
>PVHY01004422.1:36632-94331 GCA_004024945.1 Uropsilus gracilis | reverse complement strand
CCATCTAGCCAATAAAAAAAAAAAAGAAAGAAAGAAAAGGGAAAAGCAAATCAAAACCACAATGTAGTACCCACTTGTGAGAATGGCCCTCATCAGAAAGAATGGAAACATCAGGGAACAAACCTAAGTGTCCAACAAGAAAATACTAAAGAAACTGTGGAATGCATACTCAGATGGAACACTAACTTAAAAAAAAGGGGAACAGTAAACAAAATTGATGAAATTTGAGACCATTTTACTAGGTGAAATAAGTTAGAAAGTGACAGATTATCAGATGTGACAGACAGATACCACTCATCTGTGGTTTATAAGTAACCAAAAAATATTGCAGGCAAAATACTAAATAAATAAATCTTGAACTTAAGAGTAATGCTTTAATGATTATCAGAGAGATATGGAGGAGTCAGAAGATTTAGGAGAGGAGGCAAATGAGGTATTAGCACAAGTGGTTTTGGTGGAGAATGAGTGAAGTTTGTACACATACTGAAAAGTGAAAATTTTAAAAAAGTTTTTAAAAAATTCTGAATCGGTCAAAAAAAAAAAAAGAAAAACCACATTACTCCCACTGAATTGTACTGAGAAGGGTCTATAATATCACCTAATTACTGTTGGTGTTCTGTTTTCTTACTCAGTAAAAATAAAAAGGTACATTCTAGATAACTTAAAAAAAAAAACCAAACACGGAGTTCAAGGTGGGTGGGGGTGAGGAGGATAAAAACAAGTCTGTCTTCTTTCTGAAAGAATAGACAGCAATAAGATCAATCGAAGCTGGAAAAGTGTGAGGTACAAGTAAAATAGAGTAAATGAGGATGTGAAAGGGAATATTAAAGAGTAGCTCTGCCCACAAATGGCAGAATAAGGAGGCTGGGATCAACCTCTCTCCTAAAAATACCTTGACAAAGGATGGATACCAAGAGCCAGAAATTACAAACCAGCTATAGAACACTAGCAATTTTCCAAGGTGAACAAGAAACAAAAAGGAAGGAGAATCAGTTGTCTACCACCATGACAATTATGGCTGCTACCACACACCATCTCCACTGCACAACAGAGTGATAGTTTTCTTAGGTTCAGAAAACCCCAGAGACTCTTAGATAACCATCAGGTGAAAAGGCCTGACCCCAGTGCCTGCAGCTGGGCCCAGGAGAGGAAAACTCTCCTCCACCACAGGCACATCTCAGAAAGTGGGCAGTCCAACTTGGAAGTGCAAACCACACAGCTGGAAGTGCATACCACACAGTCTTTCCAAACCCATACCTTACAGCATGCTAATGGGGAGTCACTGCACTAGCTGCAAGCAGAACCTGGGAAGAGCATATCAATCAGTCCAAAGGTGGCCTCCAGTGGACTACAACTTAGGAGGGAACTAACAAACACAGGTAACCAGCCCAGCAGTGCAACGCCACACATGGTTCCAAATACTACCCCAGAGTGAAGCCTGGAATCCCTCTTAACACAGAGAGGGTTGGTCATGCAAGGGCTCCCGGGACAAATCTGATTCACATCAGCATTTATGACAGTAGAAGTATGATCATCCAGGCCCCTCAAGCCACTGTTTCCCGACACACAATATGAGTGCCTAGATACCCTGCCCAATGGCATTAACCAGCTGGCAGATGCACACCCAGGTAGAAGCTGTGGGACCGACCGCTCTCCAAGTCCAGTATACCACAACATCTTGGAGTCCTATCTGACATCAGCAGTGGTCCAGTCAACAGGAGCTAAGGAAGGAGCTGCAGGGATCTGTATCTCTATCTGGCCTACCAGCCACTACAGCCAGGACCTCGGCAGATACTTCTACAACCTGCAAGACTACCAAAGAAATCATGCCCACTGGCATTAGTGGTGCAGGGAACCATGGGTAGAGCAAACCTGAAAGCAAACTATGGAAAGAAGGAAAACCACAAATGATCAAACTAAAAGCCCCTGGGAACAATGCACCACAAAGAAAGAAAGTCAGCCCACAGAAACCAATAGCACAGACACTGAAAAAAAAGTCTCAGTTTGAAAGAAAAAGATTTCAGAGCCACCATAATGAAAACACCAGAAAATTTAAGATAAAAGGCAGAGGGAAAAAAGATATGAAAAATATAATCAATTAACTGAGAAATGAAAATGAATCATTACAAAATGAGATGAACAAATCATCGGAGGGATGGATGAACTCTGGGAAAAGCCATAGAAAAATAACAGAACAAATTAGTACTCTTGAAGTCTGAGACCTAACAGGACAACCTAGAAAAGAGAGACTCAAAGAAAAAAAAAAATGAAGAAACACTCTGAGAACTACCTGACAAAATGAGTAAAGGAAACACAAAAGTCATATGAATCCCAGGGAACACAAAAATCATATGAATTGAGAGACAAAGGAACTGAGAAAATATTCAAGGTAACAATTGAAGAGAACTATCCAAATGTGAAGAAAGAAATGAAAATAGACAAACAGAAAGCTAGAAGAACCCCAAAGTACTATAATGAAAGGAAAACCACAGGAAGACACATTATAGTAAAGCTCCCAAGAGTTCAAGATAAAGAAAATATAATGAAAATGACAAGGGCAATGAACAGAAAACCTATAAAGGAAAACGAATTAGCCTCATATCAGACTTCTTAGGAGAAACACTACAAGCAAGAATAGCATGGAGCACATATACAACAAACTCCAGAACAACAAAAACCAAAAAAAAAAAAGCCAGACATGGATACTTTACACTGCTAAGCTCTACTTCATCTCTAAGGGAAAAATAAAGATTTCTTCAGGCAAAGTCTTCAGAAATTTGCTCCTACTAAACTTCCACTCCAAGAAATAATACAAGAATCATTAAAACATATACCAAAAAAAAAAAAAAAAAAGCAATGAGGAAGAACGCAACAAGATAATGAATAGAACCAAAAAAAGATGAATGAATTGACAAATACAGGCCACCACATTTCAATAATCACTTTAAATGTAAATGACTAAATTTACCAATAAAAAGACACAGAGTAGCAGACTGAATTAGAAAACAAAACCCAATCTTTGGCAGTCCCCAGGAAATATACCTATCTTACTAAAGCCAAATACAGACTGCAAGTAAGGAGTTGAAAAGCAATACTTCAGCAAATGAACTCCAAAGGAAAGCAGGTAAGTCTGAAACTGTAAATCACAAGACAGTAACTCTGAAAACAGACCTTAGAAAACACTCATGTAGAAGGCGACATGAACCCCCTTTAAACAAGGACATATCAACAAGACAACAAATAAAGGACGCAGTAGCCCTAAAAATATCTAGAAAATATTACTTGAATAAACATCTATAGGACACTACACATAAAAAAACTGAATGCACATATTTCTTGAATGCACATAGAACATTCTACAGGATCAACTATGTACTGGGTCACAAAACAAGCATCAACATATATAAGACCGAAATCATACCAAAACTCTTCTCTGATCATAAAAGTATAAAAAAAGAAATCAACTATGAAAACAAAGAACCATCTCATTTCATATGCTTGATCCCCAAACTAATGGAAGAGTATTAGATTAATGAGGAAATCAAAGAAGATTAACAAATACCTTGACATGAATGACATGAGGATACAACTTGTTAGAATGTATGGGACTAAAAGCACTAAAGTACATAGTAATATAATCCCACATCAAGAAACAATAAAGAAACCAATGAAATAACCAAATCTCATATTTCAGAGAGCTAGAAAAACCAGACAATAAAGGAAATAATAAAAACTCAAGCAGAAATAAATGAAATAGAAATAAAAATACAATCCAAAAGAGCAATGAGACAGAAAGCTGTTCTTTGAAAAAATAAATACCTAAATCACTAGTAGGTTCACAAAGGGAGAAAACGAAAGTAAATAGAATTGTAAATGAAAGAGAAGAAATTATAACAAAAGCAGAAATCCAGAGGATAATCAGAGATTACTACAAACATTTATACACAAAGAAGTTCAACAATCTTTTTAAATTTTATTTCTGGATTTTTTACAATACATGATTGTATAACTGTTGATCCCCACGGGAATACCCACCCCACCAGGCCCCCTCTGGTCTCTTCACTTCTTTTTTGTTGTCTATGTTTAGACCTTAGGTCTTTTTCTTTTCTGGATCTATTTCCGCATCCTGGGTGAGGGTATGATTTCTTGGGACTTGGTAGAGCTTGCTGTTTACTGTTTATCTTTCCTGTATTGCTTTTGCTTTCGTAGGCCGATCGGAGCACTGGCTTGTATCAATGCTTCTTGTTTCTTGGTGGCTGTTAACTCTGCTGTTTTCTGCCTTATTTGTTGCTCCTTCACATTTTCTGTCTCATTTTGTTGCTCCTTTACATTTTCTGCCTCATTTCGTTGCTCCTTCACGTTATGTTTCAAGTCTCTGGCTTTAGGGGCCTGATTCCCAGCCTTTTGTTTTGGTAGAGCAGCTCCTCAATGGGGATAGCCATCAGCTGATAGTAGGTCTCCTGGTCTCCTCCTTTGGAGCATTGCTGCGAGGCCACTGCCATTCTGCAGGCTTCCTCCCTCTGTGCAAAGGGGGTGTGCAGTACCCTTATTGACAGCATCTCTGCACCAGGTTTTTGGTCACAACTCTCCAGTGATATTGTAGGTGTAGTTCTTTTAAATGTCTGCTGTCACAGTTCAGTGCTTGGAGGTTCTCGCCTTGCTCTTTTTGAGTCCTGCCCAGGTAGGACATATTTTAAGGGTCTTTCTTCCTGTTCCTCACCTCTTCTGTTTCTGTGGTTGAAAATTGTTTTGAGGTACTTATTCCTGGTGAGGGCTAGCTGTAGAGGACGCAAACCGAGAGGGGTCTGTGATGAAGGCCACCTCCCACCACTGCACTCTGCCTCTTGACAGGACTCAGGTGTGCAGTGGTGCCCAGGCAACTTCCAGGCCGACCCCTGCTCCATCCCACCAGATCTCAAGAGGCAGATAGAGCAGGTGCCTGCAATGGCAACCATGCCATCATGGTGCTGCCTCAGAGAGTTGAGCCACCCACAAAGCGCCTGCGTGCTCCAAGTTCAACAATCTTGATGAGACAAATTCATTTTAGAATTATACAACCATCCAAAACTGGATAAATAAGACACTGAAAGTCTAAACAAATCTATCATAAACAGGAAATTGAAGCCATAATCAAAATACTCCCTAAAAACAAAGCACTAGGCCAGATACATTTCATAAATGATTTCTACCAAAATTTCAAAGATGAACTGGCCCCTATCTTACAAAATTTCTTTCAAAAAATTGAAAAAGAATAGTATCAAATACATTCTACAAAGCTAACATCACACACCAAAACCAAACAAATATAACACAAAGAAAGAAAATATAGGCCAATCTCCCTAATGAACAGATGAAAAAATTCTCCAAAAAATCATAGCAAATGCATCAATATGAAAATGCATCAAAAAGATAATACACCCTGACCATATGGAATTTATTCCAGGGAAAGGATTCAACACCTAAAAATCAATTAATGTAATTCAAACATCAACAAAAACTGAAATAAAAACCATATGATCTTATTGATAGACACTGAAAGCAATTGACCAAGTTCAACAGCCATATATGGTGAAGGTCCTTGAAATTTTTTGGATATAAAGTACATACTTTAACATAATAAAAACAATATTTAACAAACCACAGTCACAATCCTGCTAGAGTGAAAAACTGAAAGCCTTCCCCTTGAGACTGGTACAAGGCTGTGCACTCTTACCTCTGCACTTGAATATTAAAACAGGGAATCCTAGCTAGAGCAAGAAAGCAAGAGAAGTACATACAAAGAGTCCAAATAGGGGAAAAAGAAGTAAAATTATCACTGTATGCAGATAATAATACAGTACATGATAATATATACAGGAAAAGCTAAAAACTCTATAGGAAACTAAAGAAAACAATACGCCCATTCAGTAAAGTAGCCAGTTACAAAATCAACGCACAAAAATCAACAGCCTTCTTATATGCAAAAATTAGTCAGAAGAAATTATGGAAACCACTCCATTTATAATTATACCAATGAAAATTAAATATCTGATAATAAACCTAGCAAAGGAATAAACCTATAGAAAGGAAATTGTAAAACTTTGTTAAAAGAAATAGAAAAAGACATAAAGAAAAGGAAAGGCATTCCAGCTCATGGATTGGAAGAATTAATATTGTCAAAATGCCATCTGACCAAAAGCAATCTTCAGATTCAATAAAATTCTATTAGAATTTCACTGACAATCTTCAAAGAAACAGAATATCACTGAAATACATAAAGTAATAAAAAACCTTGACTAGTCAAAGCCCTCCTAGCCAAAGGGAGAGAGGAGGTATTAGACTCCCAGAATTTAATTATACTACGAAGCCATAATAATTAAAATAGCATAGTACTGGAATAAAAACAGATACACAAACCAATAGAATAAAAAACTAAAAACCAGAAATAAAGTCACACATATATGGTCAACAAATCAAAACCATAATGAGATACCACCTCACACTACTAAGAATGAATGGCCCATGTCAAAAAAAGAAAAGAGCAACAATAAGTGCTGGTGAGGATGTGGAGAAAAAGGAACTTTTACACTGCTGGTAGCAATACAAACTGGTACAGCCACTATGGAAAGTTCTATAGAGGACCCTCAAACTACTAAAAATGGAGCTACCATTTGATCCAGAGATTCAACTTCTGGGAATCTACCCAAAGAATACAAAAACACTAATTCAAAAGGAAACATGTACTCCTATGTTTATTGCAGTACTATTAACAATAGCCAGGATATGGAAACGATCCAAATGTCCCATAACATGAATGAATAAAAAGGCTATGCTGTATTTATCAATGGTAATCAAAGAAGAAAACTCATGTCATTAGTGGAAACGTGGATGGAGATAGAAGGAATTAGGATAGGTGAAATTAGAAAAAGATAAATACTGGATGGTCTCACCTATATGTGAGAAATAGAGAAATCAAACAAAAGGGCAGGAAAAGTTAAAACTAGCTAGCTGATAAGAGAACTGAAGTATACAGCAAGGGAGGGTAGGAGGGAGGGTCAAATCAGAAGAGGAATCATTATGATGGTTCAGAGGTGAGACAGCAGTAGGAGAATTTTGGGGTAGAAAAGAATGCGAGAAAAAAAATTTTTAAAAAGAAATGATATTGCTCCAAAACCAAGTAACAAAAACCTAAAAAAAAGGGGGGGGGGAGGTTATAAATGCTGGAACCCAAAAGGAAAAAGACTGGCTACTGGAAAATAATAATCAAAATTATTACATATTTTACAACCTTTTTTTTTTTTGCTTTTAATATTGACCTTTTTATTTAACCTGGGGTTCTTCAACAGAAGCAGTAAAATTTGTTCAAGGTCCAGATTTTAATGAACATAATTATACGAAAGAAAAAAATTGACTTGGTTTCCCATTACTGCAAAGGTGGTGAATTAACTTGTGCTTCTTACCTCCTCCCTAAAAAGGGAACATGAAATCTAGAAAAATAACAAAAGTGAGTAAGGTCCTCAAGAGTAAGAAGACTCTTCTTGGGAATGACCTGTAGCTTTATAAGGACCAGACCATGAACCTTGACCCCCCTTTGCTCCGCTGGCAAGGGAGCTCTGACAGCTAGGGAACTGGATGCTAGGGAACTGGCTGTGCAGGCAGCCCTGCTGATGGGCCTATTTTATGACTATTTTAAAAATTTATTTATTTATAAATTTCACAACACGTAATCCCAGGGATTTACCGCCCCACCCTCCCCATCATTCTCCCCCTTTCCATCATGCCTGAAGCTGTGTGCTTCAGTTTGGTGCTTAGCTTGTTTTGACTTTTCCTCAAGGCTTTTGTTTATTTTTTCCCCAATATTCCATATATTAGTGAAACCATTTGGTTTCTGTCTTTTTCTTTTTGACTTGTTTCTGCTAATATGATTTCTTCTAAGTACATCCATGTTGTCATCAAATTTGCCATTTTTAATTGATGAGTAATTAAATTACTCATTAAATTACTCATTAATCCATAGTGGTGTGTGTGTATATATATATACACACACCACATTTTTTTCATCCAATCATCTGTTTGGGGGCATTTAGGTGGCTTCCAAGTCCTTGCAATTAGTGTTGCAGTAAACATCTGAGCACGGGTGTTCCTTTGTACCCACACTGAGTTCTCTTTTGGGTAGATTACCATTTGCTGGGTCAAATAGTAGTTCCATTTTATTAGTTTGAGGGTCCTCCACACAGCTTTTCATAGTGGGTGGACCAGTTTACATTCCCACCAACAGTGTAAGAGTGTTCCTTTCTCTCCACATCCTCATCAGCAATTGTTGTTGCCCATTCTTGGATGTGAGTCATTCTTACTGGTGTAAGGTGGTATATCTCATTGTGGTTTTGATTTGCATTTCCCTAATTGTTAGTGAAATTGAGCAATTTTTCATGTGCCTGTTGGCCATTTGTACTTCCTCTTTGGAGAAGTGTCTTTTTAGTTCCTTTTACCCATTTTTTGACTGGGCTTCTTGTTTTGCTTTTGCTAAGCTTGTGAGTTCCTTGTGGATCTTTGTTATCAAACTCTTATCACTTCTGTGGAGGGCAAGCAAAAAATGTTTCTCACTCAGTTGGGTTTCTTTTTTTTTTGTCTGTTATCTCCTTTGCTGTACAGAAGCTTTTTAGTTTGATGTAGTCCCAGCTGTTTATGTTTTCCTTCATTTTTTTGCCAGCTGTAGATGTGTCCAGAATGGGATTTCTGAATTGTAATTCATAGAGGGTTTTGCCCAAGTTTTCCTCTATGTACTTTTATGTTTTCAGATCTTACATTCAAGTCTTTTATCCATTTTGAGTTGAGTACCAAATATTTAAACAGCTCCTTCACTTTCGCCAAAGAGAAACTACAAGTACTATCAGTATAAGCACCTGATTTTGCATAATAAAGTTATCTCTCTTACTGTGAATCTGCAAAGGGTGTTCTTATTCCTACTGGTCTCACAAACTAGCTAATGTGACTAATGTGATGCTCTCTTTAGACACAGCCTTCCTTCCTGTGTTGATGCTTACTGCTCAATGTATGGGATAAAAGCTCAGACCTTGGAAAATTCTCCAGATGAAAGCCTGAGGATCAATGACAGAAAACTAGTGTCCCCAGCCTTTACCAATGCCAACAGTATTAGTACATAAAATGTGATCACCTGCTTCTGAAAACGGCGAGTGTTAGATTTATGATCATGAGAACTGTATGAATAGCTCTGAACGCCAGTTGAAAAATCAAATTGACTCATTTCTTCACTCAGGCTACTGTCTGCCAAAGATGACAAGGAAGATATATAATGAGGACCATCTGAAATAAAAAGAAAAGGAAAATACATTTATTAAAACACAGTAAGAAGTGTATTTCTCTAAATCAAATGATATTAAAATTAAAGGATACTTTTAAACTAAGGCCTGCATCAATCCTTTGATGCTCAATTTGCTACCTAAATTTAAAAAGTTAAAAGGAAATGGGGCAAAGATTTTCTTTCACTTTGGTCATTATTGAGCAGTTATTCTTTATTCTCATGGACAAAGGAAAATAAGTAAAAGCAGATGCAATTTTTGCTTAAAATGTTGATGACACAATATTTTTCCACTGAAGTCGTAACATAAAAATGAGAAAAAAAAGACTTTGAAAATAAATTGAAAAATAACTATGCAAGGAATTTAGAAAACTGATGCCAAGTTTATCCTCAAATCAAGAATAGATGGTAAAAGTTATGAAGCAATATTAAGTAAAAAACGGAAACAAGTTTGGAAGGACTAAGGATTACTTTTTAAAAGGGAGGCCAAGTGACTATCCTCCAGGGGTAAACAAAATGTCATGAGCCAACGTTATTCTGGATGGAATATCACATGCAAATGTCCTGGGGAAGGAGTGTGTCAAGAGGCACCAGCAGGGGCAGGAGGGGCTAGTGGGGCATGAAAGAGAAGCAGAGTAGCAGGACAGTACTGGGAAGATCAAGTGCCTTTGGTAGCTCTACCCTGAGGAGCTGAAGGTAGGTTTGGAACAGAGGGTGACAGTATGGGACATGTATTTTAACAGATTTCAGAATATATATAAATAACCTATTAACATAATCAAAACACAACTATTAAGCCAATCTTGTGTTTTAAAAACAAAAGTGTTCTTGAGCCTCCTCTGCACACTTTCAGAACTTTATATGCAGTTAGTGTTTAACTAATTGCACTTTCTTCAAAATATAATCCCATTCACCGTTTCAAAGGAAAAATTTCAAGTTTTGTGTTTTGAGGTATTTAAAATATTTTCTACTTATATAACAAGTACCAATTATTAAAATCTGTCTCATCATTTTGAAAATATCGTACCTGATTCATCATTTGTAGCTCCCCTGGCTTCTTTCCTAATTTCGATGTATTTTTTCTTCCTTTCCATAGGAACCTATTTGGCAAAATCGACATTTAACACAATTTAAAGATTCTAGAAGACAAGTGGGTCATGGTAAAGACTGAAGTGAGTGTAATGTGATTTATAACTCAGTCTTATTAGAGGAGCTTTTTAACAAATAAAATTGATTCCATGTATGAGAGCAAATTATTGCTGCTTCTTAAAGATGTTTAAGTGCATTACAATAAAGGACTCATATATTTAGCAAGATGCCTATTTACCTCTTTGTTTTGGAGAACCTAATGAACTATTATTACAATTTACTGACTTTCAAATGTTTTTTGAAGTTTGAAATGGATACCTTCCCAATTAATTACAGCCAGAGCATGATCAGCACGGGAGTTTTGACCTGCTCCGTTTCCGACCTGGGCCGGTTCACCCCTCCTTAGGCAACCTGGTGGTTCCCCGCTCCTGGGAGGTCACCATATTGATGCCGAACTTAGTGAGGACACCCGATCGGCATAGCGCACTGCAGCCCAGAACTCCTGGACTCAAGCGATCCTCCCGCCTCAGCCTCCCGAGTAGCTGGGACTACAGGCGCGCGCCACCACGCCCGGCAAGAGCATGATCAGAACAGAGAAATATATTATACAAAAGATCTATGCAGTCAAAATGGTCAGCTGAGGGGCACTGTGAGGTCCAGTGATGACCCAGGGGGACAGGGTACAGAACTACAACAACAGATAAACCAAGTAAAACAGCAACACAATAACAGTACTCAGCAGCAAGCAGAGTATGAGCTCTGCTATTAAATGTGGTAGTTGACTGAATTGTCTTGAAAACTCCTCCAACCAAGCTAAGAATCAAAACTTCAGATACAACCTTTGCAAAAGGAAATGGATTTGATGATTACTGTTTGAAATGGGAGTTATTGGTGAAATTTTTGAAAAGAACTGAAAAAAGTCACCTCCCATTTAGGAGTGCATTCATATCATTTTATCTGGTAGGGATATCTTAACTAGAAAAAAAAGCAGAACAAGTGAGAGTAGTGCCTACCTCATTCCATTACTTAAATGGCCAGATCTGGAGACAATATACAACCCATGGTGACTGCACTATAGAAGCTGCTCTACATGTCAATGAAATTTGCTTCCAAGTCAGCAACCATATGGGAGGGACTACAGTGATGGCAAACAAAGGAGGAATCAATTTACAAGACATCATCTTGAGACACTAGTGACACAGTGTAAGTGGTGAAATCCCTCCTTATCAAGAAAAGAGTAGCAAAAGCTGATCATATCCTGATGTTACCACTGGATGAGGCAGATAAGTTGCTATCAAAGGATTTTGTGAAGGTAATGGAGAATATTGTTCTCACACTACCAAAAAACAGATTTATTCTGCTATTTCCTCCTCAATACATAAGCTCATGAATTTCCTTTGCAGATATTCTATGAGATTAATCCAATGGAGGAAATAACATCGATGGGAATAACTCAGTACAAAACTTACATAACTGACTGCCAAAAAATATACTACTTCAATACTTATTTCTGTAGGTCTCAAATCAATCAATCGTTTTCTATAACTGCTATCAAAGAACTAGAGAAGATATCTCAAATGAGTTCTCCTTGCTAATTGTGCTTAAAATAAAGTGAAAAATCATGTTTCATGATTTCCAAAATGGCTTATACGGCAATCTTGTTTGCACTGATTTATTTACACAAAGTCTTATATACAAGCTGTGAATGTGGTAATAAACTCTAATTTCCAAAACTGGGTAAAGTGCAGATAATGTCTCAGTTTAGCCATCAACTTATTCACCATCTAACCATGGCTTCAACATGGAGCAGATGGGAACAGCTGGGAACATAAATTAAACCTACCCAAGCAACACTGATAAGAGCCTGAATCTAAGAATCAAAACTTCAAATACAACCTTCATAAGAGGAAATGAGTTTGACTGTCTGGAATGGGACTGAATGTGGCAGAATAACACCTCACAAATGTGCCATGAGAAAACTGCAGAATGCTGATTCTGATTTGTGACTTATCCTTTGGGGGCCTAGGAAGAGATACTCTTTTCTTTGTGGGTTTTTATATCTTTAATTTTAGGAATACATAAAATTGAAAGGTCAGAATAGTTGTTTTTTTTTCCTTTAGTTGGTGAAAAGAAAAATGCTAAAAAGAAACTTTTTGTTCTACTTATTAGCACTTTGGGTTGATGGAACATCAGTTGCACTTATCTACTAGTTTTAAAAAAAATGTTTTCTGGGGTAGGAAAAGGGGGAGAAATCCTAAAAAGAAAAGAATCTTGATGACCACACAAGTCTGTCTGCAACCTCAAAATTCTGTAAGAGTTGACTCTGGAATGCATTTCAACTGCTCCCTGGTTACCCATCTAATACCCATCTAATATTTTAAGCCTGAAGAGTTTACTATTTATTTGTGTGAAAACATGCCAAGACCAGAACACCATCTTTTAGGCATAGTCCAAGGAATTGACAATAGTTCACTTCTTTTTTCTTTTAAAATTTTTTATCTTTCATTTTGGTTTCAAATTGAAGTCTCTACCTTTTACTCAAGTCCAAGGTTTGATAGTGAAACATATTAGTAATGTTAGACAGCATCTTCTTTTTCTTTTCATGGAGGAGTTGATATGGAACTGTAGTTCATCCGTACAATAAAGACATGTATTGGAAAAATAAATCACTGCATGATATTACGCATATGTAATATAGAGAAACAAAATACAGGAAAAGACAAAACTAAATTAAAGTGAACCCTAGAGATCTGACTGCAGAATTGAGGCTGCCAGAAGGGGAATGTGAGCGGAGGGCATAAAGAGGATAAGGATTATAGTTATTTGTGGTTATGGCACCATTCATCTGGACCACCGAATCATCTACAGTTTGGAAATCAATGTCACCTTAATTTAAAAAAATTTTCTAAAGACATAATAGTGAAGATAAAGTGGAAAACACTGGGTATAAATCAGTAACAAAATTTTCTACAATCACGGTCACACTGTTACTATTTTAATAGTATAATGGTGAAAAAAAAATTACTCATTTTTAAACAAATTTTTTATTAATTTAAAAGCATCCAAAAATATTCACAAAGAGCCAGGCATGGTGGCACGTGCTTGAAAGTCTCAGCTTATGGGGACAGTTTGAGTCCCACCTGGGGCAACACAGACACACCTGGTCCCAAAAAATAGTTGGACATGGTGGCATACACCTGTAATCCTAGCTACCTGGGAAGCTGAGGTTGGGGATTGCTTGAGTCCGTGGTACCATGGGCAATGTGAGCCTGCGGTTCCACAGGAAAAAATAGCAAGACCTAGTCTCAAAAAAAAAAAAAAATTCAAAAAGACAGACAAGTGAGTAGTCAAAAGGAAAGTTTTGCCTACACATCCCCACAGAGGCATGACCCTCCTATCTGGGGTCTGGGATACAGTCTACCTAAGTTTTCCAACTACAGGCCTGGATTACCAATTTACACTTGACTTGTAAGCCTCAACTATGTATCACCACACCAGAGTTATTAAATTTAGAAATAACACACAGCACATGGTCTGTACGTCATAAACTAGTGCTATTATTTTCCAGTTTTTTAGTTTTTTGAACACATGCCTGAAAAATGTTCCCAGACTATTCTGAAAGGGTACAAAGTAGGAAGCAATCATTAACTTAAGTCATGTGGTTGTGGTCATACCTGTTCAAGTCACAGCTGTGTAGCAGAACATGACTGAAGCTCCTGCCCTAGCTCTGTGCTATGGCATGTGAGCACTGTACATGTGAGCCCATTTCCATGGGTTATGAAAAGACTATACCACATCTTTGCTACAATTTTTTTTTCTTTCTTTTTTAAGAGAAGAGGTCTCACTGTGCTTCCCAGGGTAATCTTGAACTCGTGGACTCAAGTGGTTCCTAGCCTCGGTCTCCCTAGTAGCTGAGATTACAGGCGCATCCACGACACCCGGCTTGCAACAATTTCTGAGGCTGGAACATCCAATTTAGTTTGGCTAAAATCAAGTTCATCACATTTGCGAGAATAAGCTTTCCAATTACAGTTTCCCTCAGTCTCTGAAAGTAGACCATTCTTATTTGTAGGTTATTTTTCATGTAGGAATGCTATTAACATTAACTAACATGGAAAAACTGTTGAGCATTCCCAGTTGCCAAAAATAATCTACCAAGTCAAAGAGAAAACACTACTTTTGGATAGCAGGGGAAACCTATACCTCTACAACGTCTGCTTACACATCCCCATTATGCTGTCAAATAACCGAAGGTCATTAATTATATATCCAGATGAATCTGTTTCACTGACAGAGGAACTTACTCAGAAAACAACTTTTAGAGATGCCCTAACTGTTCCTTTTATTGGCATTTTCTTTCCTTTACAAGTGGAGACTAAGTTATGAAAATTGAGTTATGAGTTCTTCATACCTCATGTTAAATTTCATGATACTGCCAGTTTTTGTGGTTCAAAGTAGATTTGAATATTGTAAACTTAAATGGCCAGTGTAGTATATGTTTTTCTCTATAAAAACCTGGTATTTTTAACTTAGAGACACCACAGAAAAAAATTCACTTACCTCAACTTCTATAGGAAATGCATAGCAGCGCTTCAGGTCTATCAAATTTTCAAAAATAAGCAAGTTCTGTAAATCCAAAGAATCATATAAAAATATTTTAATAAGCAGAGATGCTTATTGCTGATGCTACTACAGAATTAATGTTACTTATTTTTCATAGAAAAACATTTTAACTTTAAATAACTATATACAGAACTGAAAGGAACTATATCTTTAATACTATAAGATATAAATTGCAACTTTAATTGATATAAGCTAATTTTTGAAATGCTACAAGACAGCAATGGTGAAGTTCTGAGGAAAGACCTACCTTTTCTGGTTTTTCACTAAACAGGAAACCTTGGTAAAATTTTAATTCATTGAAGACACAGCAGATAACAGAAATGGCACAGTTGTATGCAGCACAATGGTAAAGTCTTCTCCTCTCCAGCAACTGTGTCTCACCTGCCATGTTCTCTGTAAATGCATCATAGCACAATCTGCAGAGTGGATCCAGTGTGAAAATTAATCCATCTACTAGGGAAACCACTACTCAAGCCCGATAATACCAACAGGATCTCAATTGAGTTCAGTGTTCTCTGTGTATTGCCTCTATGCCAAGCACAGTACAAAGCAATGGAAAATTTAAAGCAAGCACAGCTCAGGGGGAAGCAGCTTCTATGAACTTAACCACATGGAGGCACCAGCAAAAGTGACAGCACAGGAGGCTTAGAGGGAATGGAAGCAAAGGAGACAGACAGACAGCAAGTCACCCTTAGGAATCAAGAATTATTTTAAGAAAAAATATCTGAAGTCAAATATTAATAATAAGCTAGCCAAATGGAAGATGTCTGTGGGCATCATAAGCAAAAAGAATATTAAATACAGACAAAGCAATGTCTGTATTAATATTTACTAGTAAGGAACTTCATTTGAAGACTAATTTTAGGGAAAATGTATTTAAATTGTTTGTGTCTTATTAAACATCTGCTTTAAAATATTTAACACTCCTTTAATTTCATATGATAGTCAGAAAAAGCTAGGTATGCTAAACCCCCTTACCATAAATCATACCACTAAAAATGTAATAAATTAATGTGGGGAAAAGTTATAGGAAAAACAGTGAAAGGAAAAAAATTTACTAGGATATAATATGACCTATTAACACACTAAATTTACTAATTTGTACATACAAAAACATATTCAGTATTTAAACAAATATAAACATTCACTTTATGCATAAAATATAAAAATCAAAATATTAACAAGTTAAATCCAAAATTAACCAAAAATCTTACTTAATAAGTGTCTTTGTAAGTTCACTTCCTTCTGTAACACTTGAGCCAAGGAAAACTTGATTAATTTTAGATTCCTTAGAGTGAACTTCATCTTTTGGAAGACGAGAATATATCACCTCTAACATCTTATAATAACCCATCTTCTTGGTGATTTGAGTGTCAAAGGTTGATTCATTTAGCTAAAAAGTAACATGATTGTTCTTATCAAAGATGAAAAATATCTGATTGAATACAGCAAATTCACAGATGATATTTCTAAAACAGCTGTCTAATCACCTCAATATGAGATGAGCCCAAGTTGGCCAGGGTCTAGGATGTGGATATGAACATTGTTGTGTTTGAGAAATAATACCTGATGTCCAAATAGGGAGATAAAGTTAGGAGTATATGATTTTTGGACAAAATCATTGAAAGTCATGAAATTCAACATATTAGAAAAAAATTTTTCAACTATACTGAAGTCTACATTAACAATGTTCCATTTCCTGTACACAAATGGAAGGGTAAAATGTAATACCAAAAATTAAAATAAAATTAAAAATAAAGAAACCACAATGCTCCATTTGAGTATTTATACTATTTCTGAGCATCATTCTATGGGAGGATGAATGCCTCCTGAGTCCCTAACCCACCAATTTCTGGAACATGTGAATAATAAATAATAAATATATGTTCTTCTAAGGCATAATTTTACAAATTCATATAGCAGGCTGAGAAAACTATAACCATGGGCTGTTAGAAAATGTAGAGATAATCATCCTTCAGCAACAGAGAACACTTAACATGATAGCTTTTCAATGGTCAGGAAGACCTGTCAATTTTTCTTAATATTTAATTTAATCATAGATGCACAATACCTTTAGAAATCTGGACTTCAACTCATCAATTGCATTCACCACAATTTTGCTAAAAAATTCTTTCAAAGCATTCAGGCTACAGTGCCACAAGAGAGTGAGAAGACAACGGTCTACAAATGCTTGGCGAGTGGTATTTGAAAGTAAGTCATCCCTCCTGAACATTTTGTACACGCTTTCCAAAAGGTCTGATTGTATGGCACATGAACTCCTAGGGAAAAAAGAGAATTATGTTAGTCTTCAGTCTCTGAATAAATATTTTATGAGTGCCTATCATATAAGAGGCAATATAACACCAATGATTATGAGTTGAAAAATATCTTTGAAGAGTAACCATTAAAAACATGAAATTCATTTGCACATGAGCCATATTATTTTATTCATCCCCAGAAACCTCTAAATCCTAAATCTTGACATTAGGAAGGATTTTTTTACTTTTAAAATATAGTCTTGTTCAGAGACTATCTGGAAGCAGATGACATTTCCAGAATTATGAATTAGAAATTCTCATTTCTATGGCCAAGATGGATATGAAAGAATGCCCAACATCATTTATAATCAGGGAAATACAAACCATAACCACAAAGAGATGCCACCTTATACCAGTAAGAATGGCTCATTTTGGTTCCCTGCCGACAGGCTTGTACTCGGGGGAGATTCACCCACACCCCAGCCACAGCCCTTGACTCCAGCAGGGGCCCAGAGTAGGTACCCCACCAGGGTCCCGGGTGGAGAGAGGGCTGCCTTTAGTTCCTAAGGTGTCCAGGAGCAGGGCAGCAGCCCCGCCAGTGCATAGGTTACCAGTGGGGGGTGGGAAGGTCCTCCCTCTTGTCACTCCCACTTCTAAAAGATCTTACTGAAAATGAGAAAACCAACTGATCAACACATAGGAGAAAAGAAGAACAAAGGCCCTGGGCATAATCATCAGCTCGGGAGAACCCAAACTGAGCAAGATCAAAATCACAAGACATGACTGTGAGACTTGTCGAATAAGTGACCTGGCAAAGAACTTCACCTCCAACGTCAACGTTCTAGGGGATAATGAAACAAGCCCCCCATCCAGAGATGCCACCAAGATAAGCAAAGTGCTCTCCTCTTCCATTTGGGAAAAAAGCCACAGAGAAGGGGCTGCAGGCCCACAACAGAACTGTAAACCAAGGGAATGGAGAGGAATGGAATGTAAACCAAAGGAATATAGAGGAACTGGACAAACCTCCTGTTGGAGTTTGTCCCCACTGTGGTACCCCTCTAATGCCAATGGCCTAGAGTTGGGATCCCAACATCAGAAGTCAGAACTATGGGGCTTGGAAGCAGCACCACAAGACAGACACGAGAACAGCAGCCAGCATGAATAAGAAGGCATGAATCCCAGCAACCACCCGTGTATGGAGAAAAGGAGACCATCAACTTCACAATAGAAAATGTCACAAAAAAGGAACCTGGAGAACAACGTCACACACCTGCCCTACAAGAAGTCACGAGTTAACTTGGACTGGCTACCTACCTCCAAGTTATTCTTAGAAATTTAAACAGCATGGACCAATGAGTTACAGGAGCTCACGTCCTCACTGAGAAGAACATTTACCAGATAAAGGAAGAGACCAATGGGTCAACCAATGGCCAACTAACCAATAACTTTATCAACCAACAATTCACAGAGAGAGGAGTCAGCATCACTGGAGAGGGGACGTTGTGGGGGGGGGAGCGCGAAGAGGGAGGGCCATACATGAGGGGATCAACAATTACACAAATGTGACCAAGGCTGTAAGAAAATAATAAAAATTTAAAAATAAAAATTTAATAAAGTCTACTCCAGACATATAAAATCAATCAATATGAATTTCCAGTTAAATGTAATTACATGTTGATTCAGCAAGTGTGTAACTTTGATATACATGGAAAATTATGGAATGATCATTTGACTTAATGTTATCATGAGTTTCTGTAAAGAAAACATTATGACTACTAATTTAACTTTTGTTGCTTGTATCACATATTTTCCCAAAAAGTTGAATTTGAAAATGATTATAGACATCAATAGAAAATAATTCTAAAATAAAGAAAAAAGGAATGCCTCATTTCATGGCCATCTTACCAAAAGCAATCTATAGATTCAATGTAATCTTTATAAAAATCCCAATGACATTCTTTAAAGTTATAGAACAAAAATTAATGAAAGCCTATGAAATAACAAAAGACCTCAAATATCAAAAAAAGAGAAAATGGAGGTATTAATATCCCAGACTTCAAATTATACTACAAAGTCATAGTAATTAAAACAGCTTGGTACTGGTACAAAAACAGACAACAGACCAATGGAACAGAATTGACTGCCCTGAAATAAAACCACACATATATAGACAAAGGAGTGAAAAACTTACAATGGAACAAGGACAGTCTCTTCAATAAATGGTGCTGGGAAAACTGGATCAAGACATGCAAAAAAAATGAACCAAGATACCTCCCTAACACCATGTACAAAACCAACTCAAAATGAATAAAAGACTTGGATATAAAACCTGAGTAGTATATATAGAGGAAAACCTGGGCAAAACCCTCCATGAGTTATAATTCAAAAATCCCTTTCTGGACACATCTATACCAGGTAAAAAAATGAAGGAAAACATAAACAGCTGGGACTACATCAAACTAAAAAGCAAAAGAGACAACAGAGAAAACAAAAAGAAACCTAACCGAGTGGGAAAAAAATTTTTGCCCTCCATATAAGTGATAAGAGTCTGGTAACAAAATTATACAAAGAATTTAGAAACCTTAATAAAAACAAAGGAAAAAACCCAGTTAAAAAATGGGGAGAAGAATTAAAAAGACACTTCTCCAAAGTGGAAACACAAATGGCCAACTGATACATGAAAAATTGCTCAACATCACTAGCAATCAGGGAAATGCAAATCAAAACTACAATGAGATATCACCTTACACCTCTGAATGGCCACATCCAAAAAACGGGTAACAAGTGCTGGCATGGATATGGAGAGAAAGAAACACTCTTACACTGCTGGTGGGAATGTAAATTGGTCCAGCCACTATGGAAAGCTGTGTGGAGGACCCTCAAACTAATGGAAATGGAACTACCATTCAACCCAGCAATTGCTCTTCTGGGAATCTATCCAAAGGAGACCTTAATGCTTGTACACCTGTGCCCAGATGTTTACTTCAGCACTATTCACAATTGCAAGGACATGGAAACAACCCAAATGTCCCAAAACAGATGACTGGGTGAAAAAGATGTGGTACATATACACAGTGGAATATTACTCATCAATTTAAAATGACAAATTTGAAAAATAAACAAAAAGCCATGAGGAAAGGTCAAAACAGGCTAACAACCAAACTGAAGTACACAACTGGGGGGGGGGGTAATGGTCAGGGAGGGAAGGTGGTGGGCGAACCCTGGGGACTACAAAGATGTTTAATTTATATATAAATAATTTAATATAAAAAATTAAAACATCAATATTTTAAAAAATGGCTCATTTAAATAAAAAAAAGTGTTGGCAAGCATGCAGGAAAAAAAGGGACACTTTTACAATGCTGATGGGAATGCAAATTGGCCCAACCTGTTTGGAAAGCTGTGTGGAGAAGCTTCAAACTCTGAAAATGAAGCTACAATTTGATGCAGCAATTCCACTTTTGAGGATCTACCCAAGGAACATAAAACCATTAATTCATAAGGAAACATGTACTCCTATGTTTATTGCAGCACTATTTACAATAGCCAGGATATGCCCAAATGCCCCAAAACAGATGAATGGATCTAAAAGTTGTGGTATATTTATACATGGGCTATTATTCAACAATCAAAAAAGACAAACTCATGTCATTTGTGACAACATGGGTGGAGTGAAGCTAGAAGGAATCATGCTAATGGGAATTAAGCCAGAAAGAGAAAGAGAAATATCAATGGTCTCTTTTATTGGTGGAATATAGGGAAAAGAAACAAAAAGACAAGGAAAAGTTAAAACTAACAAACCGACAACAGAACTAAAGCATACAGCAAGGAAGCGGGATGGAGGGACAAGAGATTAAGTTGATGGTTCACAGGTGACATGGTGGTGGAGAATCTTGAGTTCTACAGAGATGTTAAAATATGTGTGTGTGCATCTGTGTATGCATTGAACAAAAAAATTTAAAAATAAAAATTTTAAAAAGGAAAATAATCAATACATGGAAATAACCAAGTGCCCATTTACTGACAAATGGATAAACGACGTGGTATACTACTTAGAGGAGTGGGTGGTGTGGTGAAGAGGTGTGAACCTATTCCCCTAAATTATATTGTAAACCACTGTTATGAAAAAGAAGGACAGAAGGAGGGAGGGCAAACAAGAAGCTATTATAATCTGTAAAAACAAAAATAAAATGAGCTACTATTCCTATTTCCTATACAGAGAAATATCCATGTGGCCCTTTGCTTCGTCATCTGGGATACAAGATATCTGAATGATCATCTGTTAGATGTTATCTATAAACCTGTAAGTTAAGAATACAGATTAGGTTCCTTACCGATTAAATCACTTTCAGCTCTATGATCCTGATGCTTCAGAGTTATATAGGAATTTCCGCAAAAATAAGCACTTCAGAAGGTGATTTAGACACAACACTGTAATGTGGTAGAAAACGGGTAACATGGGCTTTTGCAACATTCATTTGGATACTGTACAGATTTAAATATCATACGGAGCTTTCTCTTAGTAAGCACAGAAGAGATACACATAGCTTCCAGCCCTAAATTATTTTAACTTTATATAGGAAGCTAGAAGAAGTAAAAGAAGCAAAAGAAAAAGAGCAAAACTAATTTTAAAAATGGGCCAACTAATAATAGTTCACTGAAAAATTAATGCAAATGAACACGAATATAGAAATACATGCTCTACTTCACTCCAATTTAAAAGGAAACTATCAGTATGCATGTTTTTTTCCTTTTCCTTTAAAAATCAAAAGCTATTATTTAGCTGTGTCAACTGAAATGTTGTAACAAAAATACAACACACTGCAATAATTAGAAAATCCACATTTTAAATATGACTCCCCATCAAAATAAGAATCAGGGTCTTTGTGAAAAGAACTAATTTTTGTCAAGATGAATTTGAGCTAATTTGTTAAGACAGATAGCAATTAAAAGGCATTAATAGTCAATGGAATGATGTCAAAAAACATAGGAGCCAGCCAGCAAGGATTCCTACTGGCCACAGACAGAACAATTGGAACATAAAAACTAAAAAGAAATATAGACTTCAAATGACTGAAACTTAACTTTGTTTTAATTTTAAAAGTTCCAAAACAAAAAAAAAAGGAAAAATATTAATTCTCACAGATATAACTGTAACTATATTTAAGTTTTTGATTGACACATTTGGAAAGCTGTCCAACCATTTATGCTTTTCAAAATCTACATTGTTCATCAAGGACACTTTCTATTCCATATAAGTATAAGGAATTGCTCATCAATTCCTGTATAAACACACACAAAAGCTTGCTGGAATTTTATACAGTGGATTAAACATATGTATTACTTTGTATAGAACTGCCATGCTAACAAAATTGAATTGTCCCCAGTAAGGAGCATGAATTGTCTCTCCATTTACTTCGGCTTTTAATTCCTTAATTTTCTTCAACAATGAATTATAATTTTTAGTGTACAAATCCTGCACTTTTTTTCTCGAATTTATTCCTAAGTATTTTATTCTTTTGGATGCAATTACACATGTAAAGATATGCTTAACTATTTTCAAATGTTCACTGATTATATATAGAAATACAGTTGAATTTTTAATACTAATCTTGTATATTAAAAATTTTATGTATTATTATTTTTAATGATCATCATCAAGACTGTAGTGCAGATACCATCTGCAAATTAAGACAATTTTCTTTATTTCCAACTTGATTATCTCTTTTTTTCTTTTTCTGGCCTGTTTTGTGTTAAATAGAAAAAAGGCAGATGTCTTTGCCTTTTTCCTAAACTTGAAAGCAAAGCATAAGTGTTCCACTACTAAAAATCGTTGGGTAATTTTTTTTAAGAGAATCTTTTATGACTTTCATCATGCATGGATGTTGGAACTGCTGACAATATTTCTGCATCAACTGAAATAATAATGATTTCTAGTATTTTAATATGATAATGATATTTCCAGTCTATCAATATGGTATATAAGTTTGATACTAGATGTCAAACCAGACTTCCTTTCCTAGGACAAGTCCCAAATGCTTATCCTGTTTATTTTCAATATGTTGGATTTAGTTTTATTAATAAATATGTTTTAGTATTTTTGTGCCTCTTGTCATTAGGGGTACTGCTCTCTAGCTTTTTGGTGACCAATGTGTCTGGTTTTAGTATGAAGGTAATGCTGGCCTAATAGAATGAGTTGAAAAATGGTACTTTCTCCTCTATTCCTGAATAGTTTTTATATTATTTCTTCTCTAAATATCTGACAAAAACTCATTAGAGAACCTATCTGAATCTGGACTTTCCTTTATGGAAATATCCTCCCCATTTCAGGGTTATTTAATTTTTACAATTTTCAATGTTCATTCTGGTGAATATCCTGAAATGAAATGGCTTATTAATCCTACAAGTTTAAAAGAATGTAAATCAACATATTTTCTTGAGTTTATGTCCTATCTACCTTATTTACTGAGGAAGAACTATATGTTCTTCCTACACATACGTAAATGAAACACTATTATGCAAGAATCTAAGGATCATCAATTAAAGAACAGGCTGGTATTAGAAAATAAATGGAAACATTCTCTCTCTTCGTTGAAGTCACATATATTTTTTCTTGCACTTTAGATCTCCAACAGATTTTTTTTAATTTGTTTTATTTCACAGGCTTTCTCCCCACCTCTCCAAATTATGTACATTGAGGTATATTAGATTCACATTTTTGCATCTGCTCCAGAGTTTACAGGTTCAAATATCTATAAATGCATACATTCATACTCTCCCCTCCACCTATGCCCCAATAATCTTTCACCATGCGTGGTAATATTTTAAATGATTCAATTTATGTAAGGTATATTTAGATATTCTATTTCTTCTTGAGTTTTTATAACTTGTGTCTTTACAGGAATTTGTTCATTTCAGTGAAGTTGCTGAATTTGTTAGCATTAAATTTTTCACAAAGTTCTCTTACTTCTTTTTTAATTTCTCAGAAGCCAGTAGTAATGCTCCCTCTTTCATTCCTCCTTTTTGTATACAGTGTCTTTTATTTCTAGATTGTTTAACATAAGAGCTTATCACCTTCATTCACCTTTCCAAAAAAACCAAATTTTGGTTCTACTGATTTTTTTTGAACATTTTTCTGGCTTCTATTTTCATGCTAATCTTTATTCTTCTCTTTGATTTCTTTTTCAGTTCTCTAGATTTTATGGTGAAAGTTTAAATTACTGATTTAGAAATATTTTAATTTTCTAACATAGACATTAAAAGATATACATTTCCTCTAAGCACTGGGTTAGCTGCATCTCATATATTTTGACATACTTCATTCCCATTATATTCAGATCAAAATACCATCTCATTTCTTGTTCAGAAGAAAATTAAATTAGCTCAAGAGCTACTTCAAAATGTGTTGTCTAATTAGCTGATTATTTACACATATTTTTGAATGCACAAACTGCTTTCAGTTGTTGATTTTTAACTTCATTTTGCATAATTTCAAAACTTTTAAAGTTAATGAAACTACAGCCTAGTAGTGTGTGATTTGTCCTGAAAAATATTTCTTGCACAATCAGAGAATGTGTACTCTACTATTGTTGAATGAAATGTTCTATAGTTGGTCAATTATAACATTTTTGGATGCTAAAAAATTATTCTGGATCAAGAAATTTGCTACCACTAAACCCTCACTCCAAGTAATTTTGCAGGAGGCCTCAAGATCAAAACCATAAGAAGAGCAAATAAAACAAACAAAGAAACCAAATCAAAACCACAAATGACCACCAGGAAATCGTTAGAATTGCAAACATCAATAATCAACCTAAATGTCAATGGTCTAAACTCAGTAATCAAAAGATGAAGAGTTGCAGACTCTTCATCAGAAAACACATCAGAAAAGAGATCAGAAAGCAGAACCCAACATCCTGCTGCCTCCAAGAAACACATCTGATCTCTAAGGATAAGCATAGACTGAAGGTGCAGGGTGGGAAAACTACACTACAAGCAAACGGCCCCCACAAGAAACCAAGGGTTGCCAGTCTTATATCAGAGAGAGCACACTTCAAATTAACAAAAGTGACAACAGATAAAGATGGCCACTACCTAATGGTTAAAGGGCCAATCCACCAAAAAGATGTAACAACAATCAACATATATGCACCTAATGAGGGAGCAACAAAATTCATAAAACAACTACAAGTAGAACTAAAATCAAATATTGGTGAGAATACGTATGTGGTAGGAGATTTTAACACACCACTCTCAACAAAAGACAGATCAACAAAACAGCAACTACACAAAGAAACAAAAGCTTTAAAGGAAGATCTAGACCAAATGAACCTAATAGATATATACAGGCACTTCACCCCAAAGAAAAGAATACACTTTCTTTTCAAATGCACACGGTTCATTCTCTAAAGTTGACTATATATTAGGCCACAAGACAAACCTGAACAAATACACAAAGATTAAAATAATACCAACCTTTTTCTCCGATCATAAAGGCATCAAATTAGAAATCAACAATGAAATGAAAATAAGGAGAGTAAACACTATATGGAGACTGAACAACAGGCTTTTGGAAGATCACTGGGTATAAAAGAAAATCAAAGAAGAAATTAAAACCTACATACATAGAGGTAAACAACAAAGATGACACAACATTCCAAAAAGTGTGGGATGCAGCAAAAGCAGTATATTAAGAGGAAAGTTCATACCAATACAGGCCCAAACAAAAAGAATTGAAATAGCCCAAAGAAATACTCTAATCTCCCAACTTGAGGACCTAGAAAAAGAGCAACAAAAAAATCTAAAACCCAGCAGAAGACAATAACAAAAATAAAAGCAGAGATTAATGAAATAAACCAAAAAGACCATTGAGAAGATAAACAAAACCAAAAGCTGGTTCTTTGAAAAAATAAACAAAATTGATAAACCCCTTGCCAGGCTTACAAAGAAGAGAGAAAACTCAAACAAACAGGATCATAAACGAAAATGGAGATATTACAACAGACCCAGCAGAAATCCGAAAGATAATTAGAGACTACTACGAACATCTATGTACAAAAAATACAACAAGCTGGAAGAGATGAACAATTCCTGGAACAATAAAGTCTTCCAAAACTGAGCAAAGAAGAAATAGAAAACTTAAACAGGTCAATCACAAGCAGTGAAATTGAGGCAGTCATCAGAACTCTCCCTAAAAACAAGAACCCAGGTCCAGATGGTTTCACAAATGAATTCTCTCAAACTTTCAAAGAGGAAATGAGTTCTGCCAAACTTTCAAAAGCCAAACTTTTAACACCGGTACTGTTAAAACTCTTTCAAAAAATTGAGAAAGAAGGAAAGCTAACTAATACCTTCTATGTAACAAACATTACACTAATTCCAAAACCAAATGAAGATAGTGCAAAGAAAGAGAACTACATACCAATCTTCGTAATGAACACAGATGCAAAAATTCTAAACAAAATCCTAGCAAACTGCATTCAACATTGCATAAAAACGATTATCCATCATGACCAAGTGGGATTCATCCCAGGGGCACAGGGATGGTTCATCATCCAAAAATCAATCAACATAATCCATCACATCAACAAAGAGAAAAAAACCATATGATCATATGAATAGATGCAGAGAAAGCATTCGATAAAGTTCAGCATCCTTTAATGATGAAAGCCCTGGAAAAAAATTGGTATAAAAGGAACATACTTCAACATAATAAAAGTTATATACAACAAACCCACAGCAAATATCATCCTCAATGGGGAAAAACTGAAACCAATTTAATTAAGGTCTGGAACCAGGCAAGATGCCCACTCTCTCCACTCCTTTTCAACATAGTTCTGGAAGTCGTAGCTAGGGCAGTAAGACAAGAGAAAGACATAAAAGGAATCCAAATTGGGAAAGAAGAAATAAAGCTATCATTATATGCAGATGATAATATACTCTATGTAGAGAACCCAGAAAAACCGACAGAAAAGCTAATTCAAATAATGAACCAATTCAGTATGTTATCTAGATACAAAATCAACACACAAAAATCAACAGCATTCACATATGAAAAGAAACAATCAGAAGAAGATTAAAAAAAAAACAAAAACACCCCATTTACCATCACACCAAAGAAAATTAAATACTTGGGAATTAACCTATAATTTTTAATCTATTTTCTTTGTAAAAGACATACAACGAAAACTATAAAACATTCTTAAAAGAAATAGAAGATGATGTTAAAAAATGGAAAGACATTCCCTGTTCATGGATTGGAAGAATCAACATTATCAAAATGGCCATACTACCAACGGCAATCTACAGATTCAATGCAATTCCAATAAAGATCCCAATGACATATTTTAAAGAGATAGAACAAAAATGACTGAAATTCATATGGAACAACAAAAGACCCCAAATAGCCAAAACCCTTTTGACAAACAGAAGAGAGAATGGAGGCATTACTATTCCAGACTTCAAACTATACTACAAAGCCATAACTTAAAACACCATGGTACTGGTACAAAAACAGACAGACAGACCAATGGATCAGAATCAAACACCCAGAACTAAAACCACACATATATGGTCAACTAATCTTCAACAAAGGGACAAAAAACATACTCTGGAACAAGGATAGCCTCTTCAGTAAATGGTGCTGCGAAAACTGGATCAAAACATGTGAAAAAAATGGACCAGGACAACACCCTCATACCTGTACAAAAATCAACTCAAAATGGATAAAGGACCTGGAAGTGAGATCTGCAACCATAAAATACATAGAAGAAAACCTGGGTAAAAGCCTTTATGAATTTCACCTCAGAAATCCATTTTGGGAAACAACTCTGGCTGGCAAAAAAATGAAGGAAAACATAAACAGCTGGGACTATATCAAACTAAAAAGTTTCTGTACAGCAAAAGAGACAATAAACAAAACAAAAAGAAACCCAACCGACTGGGAGAAAACTTTTGCCCTCCAAACAGGTGACAAGGGTCTGATAACAAAGATCCACAAAGAGCTCCTACAGCTCAACAGAAACAAAGCCAAAAACCCAGTCAAAAAATGGGGAGAAGAACTAAAAAGATACTTCAACAAGAGGAGATACAGGTGGCTAATAGGCATAGCCCATATAAATAAAATGGAGAAGTGTTGGCACGGATGTGGAGAAAAAGGAACTCTCTTACACTGCTGGTGGGAGTGCAAACTGGTCCAGCCACTATGGAAGACTGTGTGGAGGACCCTCAAACAATTGAAAGTGGAATTGCCATTCAACCCAGCAATCCCACTACTGGGAATCTACCTAGAGGACATGAAAACACTAATTCAAAAGGACACCTGTATGCGCATGTTTAATGCAGCTCTGTTTACAACTGCCAAGATTTGGAAACAAACCAAATGCCCCAAAACCGACAATTGGCTGGCAAAAATGTGGTATATGTACATGATGGAATACTACGCATCAATCAAGAAGGACAAACATGTCATTTGCAGCAACATGGATGGAACTAGAAAAACGCATATTAGCAGAAATATGCCAAAAAGAAAAAGAGAAATACAGGATGGTCTCACTTATATGATGGATATAGAGAAAAACAAATAAATGAATAAGGAAAAATAAAAACAACCAATGGGACTGAACAATGGAGGAAGAGAGGAGGAGGGGGAAGGTAGGGGAGGTAAAGGACACAAAGAGTAGGATGGTTAACAGGTGTTAGGAAGTGTGAAAGCCCCAAGGTACACAAAATAATGTAATACAAATATAAATACACATATATATGCAAATTTAAAATTTTTAATTAAATTTAAAAAGAATATAAAATGTGTGTTAAGTTATATAATATTGTGAAAAACACATAAGCATATTTTTATACAGAATGGAAAGTGCCTAAAAGATCATGTGTATGAAATTGTGTATATATATTTACGTACATTTGTGAGTATAGATATTTATGTGAATATATACATTTGTAATGATGTTTCAAAATTATGTGAACAGATAGAATGTTGATGAAAATGTGGACATATGGCTTAGTTTTTGTTTACAAAAATAAAATCATTCTCATAAACAAAATAAATAAATAAAAATTAAACTATAAAAATAAAAAGAAATTATTCTGGTTTGTGCCACATTCAGAAAAGGCCAATTTAAAAAGACCTGGGTCACCTGGAGCTAGTAGTAAGAGTTAATTGTTAAGAGTAAGTGTTCATGGAGGATCTGATCAGGAGAATGAAATTATCCTATGGTGATGGTTGCACTGATTAGTGAAATTACTTGAAAACTGTTAACTTTTGCACTTTAAGTAAGTAGATGAAGTTCATGATATGTAAACTATAACTAAAAATGAGTATTTACATGTTCAATATAACAAATGCCATTTAAAATAAAAACTATGGCAAGAGAATAGAAGTATGTAAATGGGACTGCATCTATCTTGAAAGCTTCAGAGCAAAAGACACTAAACATTAAAACAAAAGACACCATACTGAGTGTGAGAAGGTATTTGCACATCCTGCATTTGACAAAGGGCTGATATCAAGATTTAGAAAGAACTCACACAACTGAGCAAAAAGAAAACACCCCAATTTAAAGAAATGGACAGAAAAACTAAGAGACAATTCTCCAGTGAATATATATATATAGAGAGAGATGGCCAAGAGGCACAAGAAAAGGTCTCATCACTTCTCAGAGTAACATGAATCAAAACCTCAATGAAAGAAGATACTATCTCACACCTGTGAGAATGGCCAATCTCACAAACACTAAAAAACAACTGTTGGTGGCTATGTAGAATGGTTCAGCCCCTATGGGAAACAATATGGAGGTTTTTCAAAATACTGAAAATAGATCTACCATGTAATCCAACAATTCCACTCCTAGGCATCTAAATAAAAAAATCCAAACATGAATTTCAAGGGGTATCAACATTCCTATCGTCACTGCAGCCTTATTTACAATAGCCAACTAAACGATTTAAGCAAGGTGCCCAAAGAAAAAGAAGTGTATTAAAAAAAATGATGGCATATCTACAAAACATACTATTACTTAAGCATAAAAAGAGATGCATGCTTGTCATTTACAACAACATGGATAGAACTGGAGGGGATAACAGCAAGCAAAATAAATCAGGAAAAAGGCAAAAATACCTAATAGTTTCACCTGTATGTGGAATATAGAGAAACAAAACAAAGTACCAAGCAAAACAAAACCAACAACAAATCTAGAAATCTGACTGTGGAATTGAGGTTACAATATGAAGAGAGGGAGAAGAGGAAACAAGGGAGGGAACACAACAGATTATGAATGAGGCTAGTGTGTCTGATGGTAGGTGTGGTAAGAGAACTTGCATCTGAGGAGGCATAATCCTACTCCTTTGGATAACATACAATGTTATAAACCAATGTTACCTCAATAAACAAACAAACAAACAAACAAATAAATAAATGAACCTTCCAAAGTCTTTATGAAAACAAAAACAAAACAAAAATTAAATTAAAACTTACTGGCCACAATTAGAATTAGCCATGAATCAACCACTTACTTTAATAATCAATAATCAACCTATTATTGAAAGAATGTACTATATATACTCAATGGAATTACTGTTTAGTTGATAAAAAAGTGATCTTGACATTTGTGACAACATGGATGGAATTGGATGGGATGATGCTAAGCACAATAAGCCAGAAGAATACAAATATCAGGTAATCTCACACATATGAAATTTAAGGAAACAAGTTAATGAACAGTAGCACTGAAGCTACTAAGGGGGCAGAAAAAGCAGCAGTAGAGCAGGGAGGAGGGGACTATGGCGGAAAAACCACAGATGCTTGGTGGTGGGAGTGATGTAATAACCGTATTTGTAGAGTTGTGAACCTAAACTCATAAAACATATACTGTGTTATAAGACAGCATTATCTCAAAAAACATTAAAAAAATAATAATAATAAAAATAACCAGATTTGTCCCTTCTTTTGCACGAAAATTTACTAAAATTTAAAATTATTTCCTAGGTAACAAAATAGCCCAACTGATATGGGCAAATTCTTTGATAGAGTATAGCAATATCTAGTAAGTTTAAAAGTAATACAAGAATATTTAAAATGGCCATGTGTAACTCATAAT
This sequence comes from Uropsilus gracilis, assembly GCA_004024945.1. NCBI lineage: Eukaryota > Metazoa > Chordata > Mammalia > Eulipotyphla > Talpidae > Uropsilus > Uropsilus gracilis. The sequence continues at coordinate 62,955 of PVHY01004422.1, read as the reverse complement.
GAAATGACTGACTCAGGGCCCAATGACAGATGAATGTTAAAACTATGAGGAAAAGGCTATGGGCAAGATGACTGTTGAAGCTCAGCAACAGTAAATTAGGACCATCAGAGACCACGTACTATTAAGCATCTACTAGTAAGTAATCTCACCCAATTCTGAACCAGAATCCAGTCAAGCTTTTATACTTAACTTTACATGCATATCAAGCATAGACATTAGAGGGATAAGTTAAATGAAAAGATATAAAATCAAATAAATCCAAAATATAAGCCCCTATATATAGGACAACTGCCTAGGACTCCACAACACAAGAAATATACAAAGGTGAGGAGACTATTTAGATGAAGATAGACTTAAGAGACAACAGAGAAATGCCATGAGAAGACTTGGGTTCATATCAGAATTAAAATAATCCAGTGGTCTCCAGAGAAAGCGGAACATTTAATACAACTAGTGAAATCTGAAAGTGAAATTACTGGCTATTTTGTACAGTTAATAATGAGCATAGCTAAGAAAGTACAAATTTATATACACACTCTTACATACATATGGAAGTAGAGATAAAAGGACATGGTGTCAGGTACTTGTTTCAATTTCAGTCAACAACAGAAAAAGCAAAAAAAAAAGGTTAAATGGGTTGATGAAGCTGGGCAAATGTAGATACCTACTCAATCTGGAGGTTTGTTTATACATAGTCTTACCTTTACTTCTAAGTATGTTTGAAACATTCATAATAAAAGATTTTTAACTTCAAAGAAAATATGAAATTTATTTATTTATTTATTTGGAGACTAGGTCTCACTATATTGCCCAGGGTAGTCTCAAACCTGCGGATTCAAGTGAATCCTAGCCTCAGCCTCCCAAGTAGATGGGATTACAGGCACGCACCACTGTGCCCAGCTTTTAAAATTTAATTTTTGTGAGTTGAGTGCAATTTGCCACTCAACCCCTTAGAAAAAGAGAAGGCAACCTTACATAGAAAAAAAATTGTATACAACTTAACTTTTTAGATTTTAGAGTGGAATGACTTACTTTCTGGAAATCTTTTTGAAAGTGGATTGAAATAATTCTTCCATTACATGATGCTGTTCTCGGCAAAGAATGTCTGTCATCAACTGCAGCAACACAGGACTCTGAGATAATTCCAATGCATCTAGAAACTAGAAAAAAATATACAATAAAGTGATAATATTTTGACTGGCCTATACATGACCCTAAATGGTGAAGTGATTTAAATAAACCAGAATCTATGAAACAAAGATACTTCATTGAGGGAGGGCTGCCTGGCAGTTTATCTAACCCTGTGGCAGGCAGAGTGCTTATCAGAATAATCCTTCTTGGAAGAATGCTTTAAAATCAAAGCTAAGTCAAGCAGCTGCATTACAAAAAGAAAGGCCAACTATTTGGGCTGATACTACTGAAAAGATCACAGATATTTATGTGTGTGCTTTTAAGATGTTGTGCATAGTCCCTACCACTCCACCCCCACCCCACTTCTAACATCTTCTTGGATGTTCTCTTTCCTCCCAGATTCTGAAATTCCATGATGATGTGCCTTCACTGAGGTCTTTTTTCCTTCATATTCCAGGTATGTCCTATGGGCCCTTTCATTCCAGAGACATGCCCTCACCACTTCCTCTCCATTGCACAACAGATGTTTTAAAATGATCATTTATGTAACATTCTCATTTTCCCACTTTCTATCTTGATTTGTTTGTTCTATATTTTAGGGAACAGCTTCAATTTTATCATCTGGTTTTTGATATGCTGATTTTATTCTTTCACATATTTAATTTCCAAAAGTCCTTATTTGTTTTATTTTGAGGAAATAATACCTCTCATCACTGAAACTGTGATGTACATTTTCTCTGCTAAGTTTTTATCTCCTTTTGTTACTCAATTTCCTACATGTTTCTCTATCCTACTGGTTTATGTCCTTCTTACGCTTGAAGATTTCTTTAAATGCTAACTTTTAAAAATATACTTAAATTGATATATTCACATCAGAAGAAAATACTAAAGATTTACTTAGAATCTTTGTGGATGCAGTAACCATTAGGTGACAGATTGTGGGGAAAGAGAATATTGAAGTACTGCCAACACAATGCTGTTGCACTATCCGTTACTTTGCTAATTACTATTCCTTAGACAAGAGGAGGTCTCCACCTTAGCCAGGTGACCAGGCTTAGGGTCACCAAAAATGGTATAGTGACACTATTTGCTCTTGATATTGCCTAACACATTAGCCTGAATTTCATGAGCAAGATTTAAGTCTAACTGCCAGTTTAGAAGAAATATGTATGGAGGATGAGGGACAAGATTAAAAAAAAAAAACATTTCAAGAAAACGTCAGACTAATACAACATAACATGTAAGAGAAATACTCTGGGTTATTCAAAAGTATTAATGGCATGGAAATATAAAAGCAACAGTGGTAAATTAATTTCGTATTAAAATACTAAAGACATTACATTTTGATGCCATTGTTGACTGGATCCTATTTTGGAAAAAAACATGTAAACATGAGGATATTTGAAGAAAGGTGAACGTGGACTGGAATATACAATATTTCAAGACTGTTTACTTAGGTATAGTAAGGGTACAATGATTGATTTTTTAGGACAGATGCTGAAATAATTTAGGAGTGAAATATCATGATGCCTAAAACTAACTTACATGTTTCTACCAAAACACACACACAAACATATACTGATGATAAAAGGTGATGATTATATAAATGCCTAATTTTAATATTCTTTCAAAGTGTCTATATGTTTGGGAAAATGATACAGGTGGGTATATATTTTTATATACTGATATATATATCCACTTATTTATTATTATTTTTCTATATAAAACATAAATATTTATTTAAATTGATTGTATGCATAGGAAGGAGAGAATCTGTGTAGATGGGTGGCATTTGTAACTGGTCCTTCTGTGTGGTTACTTACCTTCTTTCAGAGTGGTGCTAAGTCCTATGATATAAAGTCAGGAGGAAGCTATAACACCTTTTAGGACTAAACTTGGTAATCATGTAGTATCACTTCCACACTGCATTCATTTTGTTGTGAATCTTTAAAGCCAACCCACACCCAATAAGAGGAAATTCAGACCTTCTCCTAATGGAAAATCCATACTGTGAGAAGATTATGTGAGATGAGAAAATTAGTCCAGTCTTTTTTGAAAAAATAGAATCTGCCTTATCTATATCCTAATATTTATTACAGTGTTTTAATCATCTTTTTCAAAATTTGCATTGTTTTTGAGTGTTCAGGCATTAGCACATGGCCCAGTTCATCAAGAGAATGGTAGACCACTACCCACCCTTCAACAGTCATTCTCTTATTTTTCCTTTTGTGGATGGATTCCCGCATTTTAGCTGAGAATGAGGTTGCCCAAAAAACAGCCTTCACAGACTTGCTTCGTAGACTTGCTATTGACTACAAAGCTACCTGGATTACCAATCTAGAAATGCACAAGAGAGAAGTGCTACCTTGTTTAAACAACTGGTATTTTCAGGTCTTTTAATGGCATATTAAATAAAATACGTAGGTGGTTGTGACTAAGTATTTCACAACCACTACTCAAAAGTTAGTAATATTTCATTTCTTATGCATTTTTTATATTCTTTAAAATATATACTATGTGCATTAAATATAGCACAATATAAGAATGGGGGGGACAGGGGAAATGAATTCCAAAGGATTTGGATATGCATATGCCTCCATATATATCTGGCTATCAAAATGAATTAAATGAGATTCTGAAAGTGAGAACTTTTATCTCACTGAATATTCCACTCACTTCTTTTCAACAAAATATGTAACTGACAGTCTGAATTTTCACTTGGTACTATTAAAAACTAACCTTTTTCATACAGTCCACATAATTATTGTACCGCAGAGTTCCAGGGGGGAATTCTTCAGATTTCATAGGAAAATTACAAATGATGAGCTTCTCAAGAACATGCTTAAGCTTCTCCAGACTGTCTCCAGTGAGATTAGTGAAGAATGGAAGAAGAATTATAGCCTGCCCCTAAAAAACAATGCAGATATATGAAATAAAACTATTTGTGGCTAACAGAAGTCCCACAGATTAAACAAAATTACTGCTTTCTAAAGACTTTGCAAATAAAACACTGTGTGCATTCAATGAGAGAACTTCAGAATACCTTCATTAAAAACTAATCTGAATGCAATGCTGTACCTCAGCTTCTACCAGGTCAGTGGTCCAACTCAAGGCTACATTCAAGTAAAGAAATACAATATATTTTCTCCTTCTACAAATAAAGACACTAGTGAAATATAGTAAACAAGTTCTGTGCAGAAAGAACAGTCTTCATAACCAATAGGATAATTACAAATATCCAGTACAAAATGAACTCTTAATTTCAGAGTGAGCTCAAAATGAAGTAGACATTATTTCCTTTCTGTTCTGTGAAAGGTAACTTCCCAGACTCCTTCATAATGAGAAATGAGAAACTTGATCAATCACATAGAGAAGAAAATTCCAAAGAGTTATTCTTATTATCCAATAAAAAGGCATTTTCATTGAGGCCACATTTATTAAAAGTGTGAAATGCAATTATTACAGGGTCCTAATTATTTATAAATGTATAATATTCATTAAGTTCTTGACCCTAAAAATTAACAAGATATTTTATAATATTAACAGAAAAATGAATAATAGTCTAAATTATATCATTAATGAATCAACAATTCTCAAAAACATTTAAGGCAACACTAAATCATGTAACTGCAAGACAAAAGTTAATTCTTCTAAGTCAGTAACCTCATTGTGGAATTCCCAGTCCTCCAAATTCTCAGCGCTATTGTCTTGTCAGGCCCAGAAGTTCCTGCAAGTTCCTGTAATTTCATAGGCAGGAGGGCCTGGAATTGCAGAACATCCGTGGAAACAGATGGGAAGAGGATGTGGCCAGATTAGCAAGATCAGCTAACATAACTTACTTGTAAAGATTAAAAGAAAGATAGGCAAGTATAGAGAAGAGAAAGGATATGCTTGGATTAGCAGGAATACTGGGAGCCCCCCAGCTGCTTGACCCAGAAGATGAGGTATCCCCAAATACACATCCCCAAACATATGCTCTACATGCTTGCCCACCTTCTTTCACCTTTATCTTTCCCTTGCTTCTCAATAAATGTAAGACTGCCATTGGATTGCTGCTACACTTTGACCTGCCCCTCTTGAGGGAGTCATAGTGCAGATCTTCTCGCTTCTTAGAGTTCCAACCCAGGTGGGCTTTGAGTCATCTTTCCTCATCCTGCGCTGTCACTCAACAAGGCAACACACTGTCATTATAATTATCTTTTGGGGAGATATACTAAAATATGTAGAGATCAGATAACATGACACCTGGGATTTCCCTTAGGAGTGACTGTAGAGCTGAAATCACCATGTCTATAAACTAGGGCTTTTGAAACTGGGTGATAATTACATGAGAGTTTATTGTGCTAATCTTCCTGCTTTTATATATTTTCTAAATTTTCCATAGTAAACATAAAAACATTACAAATACATGAAAACATAAAGTGGGAAAATGGAGAATATAACCTGAAAAAAATCTTACCTTACCTTTATTATTATTAACATTTACCTTTAAGTGCAGACCCAACTCTGAATCAGCAAGTAGACTAACATATGTTGCAAAAACTTCAGGGAATGTGTCATGATTTGGATTAAAAGATACAGATGAATCTATCTAAAGAAGAAAAGAAAAAATACAATAAATTTCTTCTATATTAGACTTCTAATTTCCATTAATACATTTTTATAGATTTTTATATTTCTAAAATAATTAAAAGTATGTTCCTGAGTTTCAACAACATTTCAGCAATTCTTATTCTGAGATATTATAAAACTATCTGGTAAAATAATGCATTTAAAGGCATACTAGATAGATATGGTTTAAGAAAGTATGATAAGTGATAAGGAATAACTAGAAGATATAAGGAAATCAGTGATTCTCCAATTACAATAATTCTTACTTACTAAAGTAATTAGTAATGAATTAGTAATTAGTAATTGAAGAAATGACCACCAAATTTCTAAAGACGCAAGTCATTGTGCCAAACAAACATGACTGTATTTTTAAAGTCTCTCAAGATACCTGCAAAATTTTTGCAAGTAAGGTCAGCACTGCTGTTTTACACTCTGGAGTAGAATCTTTGGTCCACCAAGAATCACACTTCCTCCAGTTTTGCAGAATTGCAGTTACAAGTTTCAGTCCTTGGTATTTCTGACCGGCTCGTTCCCTGAAACTCTGATCTAAAAGGCCATTCAAAACAGTACTCACCTGAAATAAATTAAGTGGTTATTAAAGACTGATTGTAATATAAAGACTGAAAGACAAAAAAAGAAATTTACTTTCAATTCAAAGTTATTATTGGAAAAAGAAGATGCTATTAGTTCTCTAATAGCTGTTTATAACTACTCAAATTTGAGCACGAGTACTTGAACATAAAGATTTTCCTGCAAAATGCGTAACTAGATGTGATGTCATCATACTCAATCTACTGTTTTCTCTTTGGAGACATTCTCAAAGGGAAGACTTTTCTCCTGTCATCACCATATACACATGTGCACATATGCATTACACAGCACACAGAGATAGGCACTCTCAGGTCCCCCTCCTCACATACACACATTTCGCATATTACCACTTTTCCAACAGTGATCCTAATTTTGGCTATTATTTTAATTTTATTTTAAACTATACAATTTATTTCAGGCTTAAAACCTATAAATAAAAGAAAATTAGGATACAACAAGGTATCAACATGACAAATATTACAAGTTTTAAAACTTTAAGACAACTTGAAATTTGGATACAATAATAGAAGTAACAAATGGGGATGGTCTCCAAGATCCTAGTTAGGAGATTTTTTTTTTTTAATAATTAAAAAAAAGTTTTTTGGGAAGAAAACAAGTACATAGTAGGTATACATATAACAATACCATAATTACGAAATTATAACCATGCAAAATAATATATTATTTACTGATGTGTGATTTAAGAGTTTCAAATACCACTGGCAAACATCAGATCCAGTGTACTAATTATTATTTCTGGGAATGTATAATGGGGAATAGGATAGAAGAGATATCCACGGAGAATGTCAACTATCTCTGTGATGGTTGTTCTTTTTTTTAATTTATTTTTTTAATTTGCATATATATGTGTATTTATATTTATATTATATTATTGCATTATTGTAGAATGTCAACTATCTCTGTGATGGTTGTTCTTTTTTTTAATTTATTTTTTTAATTTGCATATATATGTGTATTTATATTTATATTATATTATTGCATTATTGTAGAATGTCAACTATCTCTGTGATGGTTGTTCTTTTTTTAATTACATTTTTTAATTTGCATATATATGTGTATTTATATTTATATTACATTATTGCATTATTGTGTACCCCGGGGTTTTCCCACTTCACTAACACCTGTTAATCATCCTGATCTTTTGTGCTCTTCACCTCCCCTGCCTTCTTCTCCCTCCTCCTCTCTCGCTCCATTGTTCACTCCCATTGGTTGTTTTTATTTTTCTTATTCATTTGTTTTTCCCTACATAGTCTGTCATTATTACATTATTATAAACTTTTTTTTTTTTTTGAGACTGGGCCTCGCTATTTTTGCCCGTGGAACCGCAGGCTCTCGTTGCCTGGGGTACCACAGACTCAAGTAATCCCAAGCCTCAGCTTCCCAGGTAGCTGGGATTACAGGCGAGTGCCACCACACCCAGCTATTTTTTTGGAACTAGGTCTCACTAGGGACCCCAGGCGGGACTCGAACCGGGATCCCTGCCCCCGGCCACTTCATAGGCTGAAGCTTACAGGCACGAGCCACCATGCCCAGCCTTATTATAAACTTTTTTCAGAAGTGATTCAAATCATCCTTCCTATACCTTTCCTTTCTTGTTCAATATTTTGTTATCCCTGAAGTTAATACATGTCCTTGGGGATCAACAATTATGCAATCATGTATTGTACAAAATCCAAAAATAAAAAATATTATAATAAAATAAATAAAATTTAAAAAAAGAAGTCAATACATGTCTTAGCAGTTTTCAATGTGTTTATCAACAAACTCATCCAAATTAATTAAATCACTTCAAGCTATCTAAAGATATGAATAAATCAATCAGCTCCATCATTGTTGTGATATAACTACTACTCAGGCCTTTTTGGGTCTCACTCTGTCCCCATCCACTTCACTGTGCTGGAGCAGACTTCTGAGATCCAACATCGTATTCTTTGCTAATTGACTGCATTACTTCACTAAAGCACTTCCAGATGAGAGGTGCACATGAGATGGAGTCATTTGAGACTTGCCACATCTGACATATGTAGATTCTACCTTCAAGCATAATTCTTTTCTTACACATAACTGATATTTCTTACACATACTGATAACAAATTATCAGTTTGTGTTCAGAACTCCAGGCTGGAAATCTCCTACTGAATTGTGAGGGAAATGTGGTGCCCAGTTTTCCTGCTGCTATTGCAAAGATAAATGTCATCCAACATCTCGATACTAAATATAACAGGGTTTTTGCTTTCTGCAGGAATTTCTCAGGATTCTTTCTCAAGGTTCTAAATTGCCAAGAAATGTGGTCCATTTAGAGATGATAACATCCCTTTATATCTGGAAACATGAGGCTTTCATTTCTTGGATATCTTGATAAGTTTCTGTGGATGCCTGATATTCACAACTCCTTGACCAGCTTTACCTCTAGGAGAGAGGTGTAGGTACTGAACTTGTAGATGACTCCCAGGTTTCCTCATCTTTTCATTCTTATTTCCCATTTATCTTTCTACTCTATTTTTTTAAGAGTTCCTCAATTTCCAAACCCACTTCATTTTTCATTTCTTATGTTAATGCTTCATTTCCAAGAGTTCTTTTCCTCTCTGAGCTTCTTTTTCAGTAGGCATTCTTTCTTACAGATATATTTTCTCTCACCCCTCTGAACTTTTATTCTTTTAATACTTCCATCTTACTGTATAGCCCTACTTTCCAGAATGTTTTCCCTACCTATCCTATTTAAAATCTCTTCCTTCACTGTTTGAGACTTCTTGACTATTGGTTTATGAGGAGGAACTGACAAGAAATTGCTATACAGTAGGCAGGTACCATGCTGAGTCAATCACTGAAAGCAGTTCTGCTGGGCAAAAATGGCATACTACTTTTTGTAAGGATCCAGAACGGCATGTGTATGAATGTTGAGCAGTCTGTCCTTCTGGAACATCATGGGACTGGAGGGCTACAAGCTGAACACAGCAGGGTCCATGCTCTGGGAATGTTTGTATCCGCCACAATGGACTTGCATTCTCCTGATAATGATTATATTTTGAAAATGGTTTATACTGAAAGACTATTCTGGGAGTTGGGAAATGACCTCATGATTTATCTACAGCAGCTGCTTACTCTTGGAATTAATAAGTATGTGTAGCAAGCATGTCATGTAATGATAACCTTCTTAATCAAAAGCTGCAATGAGCAGGAAGGGGCAGAGCAGATTTAGAATATCTCCCCCCAACCTGCCCCACTTTACTCTCATCTCCTTTCTTCACTGTTGATTATTGCCCATGTCATTCAGCTTTGGTGCTTGACGCAGCTGGCCCACAGCAATATTTATTTCTTCTTTGGCTTGCCAAAATAATCTGACCTTTTGTCTAAAGGTACATATCGACTGTAACAAATCCTGGAGCTAAGCTGGGAGACAGGGCAAAAAGCATCAAACTTCATAGTTTAGGCAGATCTTCATTTAGTTTATGTATTTTCAAGAAGGTACTTACATCACAGAAATACAAAAGGTCATAAGAGAATATTATGAACAACAACACACCAACAAGTTGGACAACCTAGGAAAAATGGATAAATTCTTTAAAAGAGTCAACCTACCAAGACTGAATCATGAAGACAAAGAGTCTATACAGAGCAATTACAGGTAAGGAGACTGAATCAATAATCAAAAATCCCAACAAACAAAAAGTTCAGGACCAGATGATTCACCGGTAAAGTCTACCAAAGGCTGAAGATAAACTAATACCAACTCTTCTCAAACGTTTCCCAAAAAATAATACAGGGAGAAACACTTCCAAATTTATTTTGTGACAATAGTATGACCAAATCAAAGAAGGAAACTATCACACACACACACACACACACACACAATTACATGATAGTCTATATAATAAACATAAATGCAAAAATCCTTAACAAAATATTGGTAAACAGCATTCAACAGTACATTAAAGGAATAAGAAACCATACTAAATTGGGATTTATTCTGGAAGTGCAGCACCCACAAATTAATGTCATCTATCACATTAGCAAATCAGACAAAATTCAACATTCATTCATAAAAACTCAACAAGTAACTCAACATATTAACAGTTATACATAGTAAGTACACAGGAAACATTACATTCAACAGTGAACACTTGAAAGCTTTTTCTCTAACAAAGACCAGGAAAAAGACAAGGATTGCCACTTTTACTCAACATGATACTAGCTAGAGCAATTAGGAAAGAAAAGTAAATAAAAGAACCAAAAAAAGGACTAACTAAAACTGTCTTATTTATAGATGATATATTATAAATAGGCAACTTTAAAGAAGCCACCCAAAAGTGCTGAATCTAATACACAAATTCAGTACAGATGAAAAGAAAACCAATATACAAAAATATGTTGCTTTTCAAAAAACACTTCAGAGACTGTCACAAAGAATTATTTTTAAGTTCCATTTACAATCACCTAAAAATAAAAATAAAGTAGGAATAAATTTAATCAAAAGATCTGTACCCTGAAAACTGGTAAAAAACTAATGAAATATTAGAAATAGACTGATCAGAACAGGTTAGTGTCATAGGAGGTTCCTTGCTTCACTCCCAGAATAATCTAAAATTTAAACCTAACTGGGAAGTCACTCATATGACCTTGTAGTCTGAAGCAAATGGAGTATGTCTAGACATTAGATTCCAGCACAAACAGTACCAGAAAGGACACTGAGGAGATTCATCTTTCATAAAACAAGAGGTGAGAGGAGAGAAACGCCTAGAGGCAATGGTGCAGGATGGCAGCTGCTATACAAAACCTAAGCACTCTTTGGCTGGCAGCACTGGGGAGGGAAGATGTAAATGGTATGAAGGCACACACCCTTGAATGAAAGGAAATATGAGCAGAGGAGAGCCCAGTGTCCCCAGTCCAAAGCATAAAATAGTGCACTAGACTATATTAACACTGTTCCAAGCTTCAAGAAAGATATTCACTTTGGGAAACACACGAACAACTTGCAAACTGGAAATAACCCTGTCTCTCTAACCTCAGAGAGGAGGGACATCATTGATGCCAAAAACACAGGTTATCCTGTGTACCCCTACTCAGTTTAGGGAATGATTCCTACCAGGAGACCCCTCCACCCCAGTAATTCAGCAGGTCTCCAGATTTTGTGGAAAGCCAGAAAGAACAAAAATCTAAAATCATATAAAACTTGGAAAAGCTAAAAATAAAACAAAAAATAACCATATCAGCTGCTATAAAAGTAGAAGCTAAAAATAAAACAAAAAATTACCATATCAGCTGCTATAAAAGTAGAAATGGTGAAAATTTAAACATGCCACATATACGTCAATAAAAACAAATAGAAATCTAAAGCAGCAAAATAGGCCAATGGAAAAATACAATACACAATACTAGTACATTGAAACCTTAAAGGATTATAAAGGATTATATTATTTGTTCTTATAGTCACAAGAACAAATCTCTATAACCCAACTACAAAGACATGCAAGATTTTATCTTCTGATCAGAAAGAGTTCAAAAGTTTGATGACAAAGGTATCGAAAGAAATGAAATAAAATTCAGAAGAACAAAAGAATGACATAGGAATTAAAATGGAGTGAAAGAAACTAGAACTTTAAGTTAAAAAATAACAGAAAGAGGTGCAGTATTAATTGAGGAAATAACAAATTTCTAGAGAAGTTAACTAAAATGAAGTAGACCAAAAAAAAAAGGACTGGATCAGAGACCACAAGAGACTCAGGTGAAAGAAGAGAAATACAAACAAAAAGAATGAAGAAACAATTCAAACTTTAGTCCAATCCATCAGGAAAGGCAACATAAGAATAAGAGGTTTCCAGAAAAGGAAGAGAGAACAAAGGAAACAGAGAACTTTAGCAAAGATATAATTAAGGAAGAACTTCCCAACCTGGAGAAAGAACTAAGCATACAAATTCAGGAAGGTAAAGAACATTTGGTTATCTAAATTTAAGAAGACCTACATGAACACACATAGTCATGAACATTCCAAGAACTGCAAATAGGTACAGAAAAAAGTGGATAATGTCTTCATCAGATGTCTGTGGAAATTTCACAAGCCAGAAAGAATGGAATGACAAACAGAAATACAAAAAAAAAGATCAAACTATCAGCTCAGAATACTATATCCTGCAAATCTACTTTAAATAGGAGGGAGAATTAAAGATCTTAGATAAACAGAAGATGAAGGAGTTTACAAACACAAGATCTCCATAATAAGAAATGCTGAAAAGGGTTCTTTTATATAAATTAAAGAGAAGGAAACGCACAAAAAAAAACTGAAAGGAGAACAGAAAGAGGAAGAAAACTAAAGACAGAATGATAGTAGAAGTCTTCATGAGCCAAAGAGCATATTAAATATAACAGGACTGAAATCACTAGTGAAAAAGAATAGAGTGGCTGGTGGCATCAGAAAATAAAAGTCAACTTTCTACTGTCTCCAGGAGACACATCTGAGCTCCAAAGGCAAACACAGGCTCAAAGTAAATGGCTGAAAAACAAGAAAATTAGTTGCAAAAACAGGCAGAAATGGTAATAATTATATCAGATAAAAGGAAATTCCAACCAAAAAAAGTAATTAGAGACAGGATGGAACATTATATAATAAGAAAACAATATATCAGAATAACATGATTCTACTCATCAATACATACGCAATATATATGAGGCAATATATATATATATATATATAAGATCATCATATATAAAAGGCAACTGTAAACAAATCTGAAAAAAGACAGTGGAAACAACAAACATTTCAGTGGACTTCACAAATTAGAACAACCAGACCAAAAAAAATCATCAAGGAAATAATGCTCTATATGAGGAATTAGATCACTTAGGCTTAATGAACACTTACAGGGCACTGCTTCCCCAAAAATGGCTTAGTACACATGGACAATTGTGTCTCAAGTACACATGGACATGTGTCTCAAGTACACATGGACATTCTCCAGATTAGAATACATGTTATACAACAAAGCAAGTGTCAAAAAATTCATGAATGGAAATAACACCAACTATATTTTTCTAGTCACAATGGTATCAATCCCTCACTCCACTACCCCCCAAAAAACTGTGTCTCAAATGTGTGAAGACTAAATACACTAGCAAATAATTACGGATAATAAGGAATCAAAGAAGACATTTAGAAGTGTAAGGAGACACACAAAAATGAACAGATAGGAAGAACTGTCTGAATTACCAGAATCTATGTGATGCAGGAAAAGCGGAACGCAAGAATTAAACAGCAATACAGGGTTACATCAAGAAACAAGAAAGAGCTCAAATAAATATCTAAGATGAAAAGAAATAATAAAAATAATACCAGAAGGAAATAAAAGCAAAATTAAGAAAACAAAGACAGTGCAAAAGGTCAGTTAATCCAAAACCTGGTTCTCTGAAAAGCAAGCAAAAAAGACAAAACTCTAGCTATATTTACACACAAATTTATTTTTAAAAAAAGATTAAAAACAAAAGAGAAGTTACAACAGATACTGCTGCTATTCACAGAATTAAAGAGATTATTATGAAGACATATATAAACAAGTAATACAATCTAGATGAGACTGAAAAATATTTAGAATTATACACTCATCAAGAATGAATGGAAAAGAAATACAAAAACTGAACAAACTAATTACAAGAATTGAACAGAACTCAAAATTTTCCCCAAGTGAGTTCTACAGAACTTTCAAATGTAAACTAACACTTAAAAATTGAGAAAAAAAAGAACTCTTCCAAACACATTAAATGAGTCCAATATCAAGACCAAATGAATCTAGTACCAAAATGACACAAAGAAAACATATGAAAAAGAAAACTAGAGACCAGTTTCTCTAATGAACACAAATGCAAAAAGATTCAATAAAAACTTCACAAATCAATCCAATAATATATTAAAAGGATTAAACATGACATTTTGGGAATTATACTAGCAATTCAAGGGTGGTTCAACATCCAAAATTCAATTACATTAACAAAAAGTAAGATAAAAACCTTATGATTGTATCAATAGACCAATATACGCCAAGAAAGTATTTGATAAGATTGAGCATGAGGCAAATGGAAAATACCTTAATACAAAAAAAGTGACAAAACCACAGTTAGCATCATTCTCAATGGTAAATAATGAAAGGACAAGGATGTCCACTCTTACCACTACTACTAAACATAGTAACAGAAGTCCTAGTTAGAGCATTTAAGCAAAAGGAAGATATAAAAATACAAATTGGGAACCAAAAGTAAAACCATCAATGTGCTGTGATAATGTACATAGATAGAACCCTAAATAGTCCAGAGAAAAACTATTTAAAACAATAAACCAATTCAGATTACAAAATCAACAACACACAAAAATGAGGTGCTTTCCCCTAAGCAAAAATTAAGTTAGAAGAAATTAGAAAGCCATCCCACAGTCTCACCAAAAAAGTAAATACCTGGGAATAAACATAACAAAGGAGGTAAAGGGCCTAAACAAAGGAAACAAAGAACTAGAAGACATAAAGAAATGAAAAGATACTCCTTATTCATACATTGGAAGAAGCAACATTGTAAAAATGGCTATTCTACCAACAGTAATTTACAGATACAATGTAATCCCAAAAAGCATCTCAATAGCATTTTTCAACAAAATGGAACAAATCAAATTGAAATTCATAGGGAACCACAAAAGACCCTGAATAGCTAAAGCTCTTCTAACAAAAAAAGGGGAGAAATGGTGGGATTACACTTCCAACTTGAAACCATACTATGAAGTCATGATAATTAAAATAGCATGGTACTGGAACATAAACATACACATAAACCAAAAGAATAGAATTGAAAGCCTAGAAATCAGATCACACACACAAATATATGGACAGCTAATCTACAACAAAGGCGTGAAGAATATTTATTGGAACCTCTTCAATAAATAGTGCTGGGAAAACTTGTCTGTCACATGCAAAAGAATGAAACTAGACTACTATCTCACACCATACACAAAAATTAGCTCAAAATGTACAAAGACTTGGAATGTAAGACCTGAGCCTATAAAATCCATAGAAGAAAAGAGAGGCAAAATACCTCATCATGTAAGCTTCAGAGACAACTTCACCCATAGCAGTAAAGAAAACAAGAGAACATAAACAGTTGGGGCTACATTAAACTTAAAAGTATGAAATAGTGAAAAAGACTTAACAAAAATGGAGATACCCTACTGAATGGGAAAAAACTTTTGCATACTATAAAACTGAGAAGGAACCAGTATCACAGGTCTTCAAAGAGTTCAAACTCAACACTAAGAAAAGACAACTGATGGCCCAGGAACATGAAAAAATATTCATCATTTATCATTAGAGAAATGTATATCAAATAAGATACCACCTTAGACTGGTAAGAAAGGCCCACACTAAAAAGATCAGACAGAAGTGCTGCTGAGGACATACAGAAACAGTTAATGTTTGATGCAAGGTCATGTGGAGGATTCTCAAAAGACAAATATGGTTCTGCCATATGTTACAGAAATTCCAATCTCAGGCATCTACCCAAAGAACACAAAAATACTAATTCAAAAGGAAACCTACATTCCTATGTTCACTGCAGCATTTTTTATAGTAGCCAAGACAGGGAAACAATCTAAGTGCCCCATACAGACAATCAGATCAAGAAGATGTGGTGTATATATATATACAATGGAATAATATTCAGCTACCAAAAAAGATAATCTCATTCCATCTGCAGCAACATGAACAGATTATGCTAAGTGAAATAAACCAAAAGGAAAAAGATAAATACCAGATGGTATCACTGATATGTGAAATATACCAAAGCCAAAAGATCAGACAAAGACAAATTTTGAAACTAAATCTTGAATGCTGATCATAGATCTGAGGCATCCAGAGAGGGTTAGAGGGAGGGAGGGAGGAAAGGGTTAGAACAGGGTGAGGAAAGAACACAATGGACTATGGTGAAAGACTATGGGTGTTCTGGTGAAAGGTGCACTACACTGACTATATCTGAAGGAAAAGATTATACTTTTAAACACTAAAAATAATGTAAACCAACGGCACTTCAATCTAAAAAAGAAAAATTAAGCTTAAGTTTTAAAGAGCTCGATTAAAATTAAAGGGAGAACAAGATCAGTCTAATCATACTTTATATCTTTGTTACAGGGAGGGTGGTGAAGAATTTGACAAAATGAATCTAAGCTCACTTTAAAGGCTAAATATGAAAGCATAACTGTAATAATTCTGAAAAACAAATATTACAAAGGAACATTGTCTTATCAGATGCCAAAATACATTCAAAAAATTGTAATTAAAACCATGTGATGCTACCTGGGAAAGATGATTAAGGGAAAAATTCAAATATACAATGTTATGATATAGCATTTGAGAAAGTTAAAATCTTGAATTCAGTACAGAAAGCATGCATTAGTGAATGTGTCCTAAATGTAACCATTTGGTGAAAAAATTCATTCTTACACTGCTCTTTATATTATTTATATTTGTTTTTCTTAGAAAAAAATTACAAATAGAATACAGGGAGATTTTAAAGACAATGTTTAAGTTACAACAAAAGCCAGCAACAATAATAAAAAATAACTAAGTATAAAAAATTAAATATTTTTATATAAAATAAATACTCTGAGTAAGAGACGAACAGCTCACAGGAAAAGTACTTTTTGTATACATGCTAGACAGATGTATACAGATGTATCTGTTAGAATAAGAATGTACACCCCATTCTGAGGTTCTGCCATACAGTGGTGGAAGGAACATGGGATATGGAGACAGAAGGCCTGGATGCAAAAATGTACATCTTCATAGAACACTGAGCATATTTACAAAAATACAGCCTGATGCCAGAAACACTGGTTGTTCAAGAAAATTAAAGGGAGAACAAGATCAGCAGAATTGGAAAACTGACACTGAACACTGAGATATAAAAAGACAAAATAAATCTCATGAGTGGGATAATAAACTATTTTAGCTATAGTGTAAATTATTTCAAACTTTACTACACTGCTTACAGAAACACTTGTTTTATATACCATACAAAATACAGTGAAAGTGTATTTTATATACTGTAACTGAAATCTTCACTAAAAGTCTAATTAAAAGAAATAATTATGCGTAAAGCAGATTTATCCTTTCCAGAAAATTTATTACCTTCTGTATCCTAAAGAAGGATCAGTTCCCTGAGTAAGGCAAAGCTGGGGAACCTAGTAGAGCATGGCTAACCAGTCAACCAGTCCTCTCTCTTTAATCTCTCCTACTCTGTAGACTACAATAGCTTGGAACACCATTGCTGGAGCCCTTTCAGAGTTCCCCAGCAAGCACAAACTGGCCATTCTCCCACTCTGATATGTCACATTGCAGTTTTCTGGAACTCTGAAATCTGTCATTTGTCATTTTTCTTCACAGCTTTCAAAATGCTGACACACTTGCTCTTCTTCATTTTCTCTGTACCCTTTGAAACTGTGCTTTAACTTATGTTACTCACAGCAACATGAATGGAGCTAGAAGGTATCATGCTAGGAGAAATAAGCCAGAAAGAAAAAGAAATACTGGATGGTCTCACTTATATGGGGGATATAAGGAAAAGAAACAAACAAACAGACAAGAAAAGTTTAAAACTAACTGGTAGCAGAACTAAAGCACAGAGCAAGAGAGGGGGGAGGGGGAAAAATCAGGGGTGGGATGGACACAAAAGTTTGAGATGATGGTTAACAGGTGACATGGTGGTGGGAGAACCCTGGGGTAGACAATGATGTAAAATAAAATAAATTAAAAGTTTTTAAAAATCACTTTCTTAAGGCCAGGCATGGTGGCGCATGCCTATAAACGGCAGTCTAGGAAGCAGCAGCTGGAACCAGGAATCGCAGTTCAAGTCCCATTCAGGGCAATGTAGCAAGACCTAGTTCCAAAAAAATAGCTGGGCGTGGTGGTGTGCACCTGTAATCCCAGCTACCTGGGAAGCTGAGGCTGGGGATCACTTGAGTCCGCGGTACCCCAGGCAACATGAGCTTGTGGTTCCATGGGCAAAAATAGCAAAACCTTGTCTCAAAAAAAAAAAAAAAAGAATAAATATTTTTTGTCATGTTAGAGGGATTTGAAGAGGAAATGGAGGTAAGTGTGTAAACTTTTTATTCTATCATTTTCACCAAAGGTCTGAATGGCTGAAAGCTCAAATCTTTCGGGTCTGTTCTAATTTTAAGTTTAAAATATACAATTAGTGCAATATACTCAAAACATTCTGCTGTAATAAAGAAAAGCACTGTCTGGTATGAAAGTTTTAACACCATAGGAAATTACATCCCTTTCCTGAAGATGACCATTTCAGCAGTTAAGTTTCTGTCCACAGAATAAGTTAAATTTAAAAATCTTAAGTTAGCAGACCAAAGTCAACTATGGATTAAAAAATGACCCCCAAAGGTTCAGTGCAAGGGGACTCAGCAGGTTACAGCAGGAATATGCCAGAAATGATGACTCTCAGTGTGGAGACAGTGAATAACCATGAACATAGAGGAAAGCATACCACCAGCTCATGTGGAAAAGCAAAGGTGGGTTGGGTCTCAGAAGGGTTTGCATGCGCCAAGTCTTAGAAAATGTATAATCCTAGAGGATCATATTTTAAGTCATTATTATATTTTAGTAAGCTAAGAGATTTGGGGGAAATGAGGGGTTAGGAAAAATAATTAATGTTTCAATATCCACTAACATTCATAGAAGTTGTTTGGTTTTCTTTGATTTTGTTTTTAAACACTTGCAAGACCTTTAAACTCTCTGGGAAGGTATTATTTTGTTTTAATAATATATTTCAATCTTTCTATAAGCATTCTGTAAGAAAACATTTACCAAGAACAAGTTTTCCATTACCATTTTGGGATTATCCATGGATGATTTCATGAGCTCCAATACAGCAAGATCTAGATTTTTCAACAATTCATCATTAATTGTTTCTGAGAATAAACTATAAAAGTACTCTCCATGTGAGACACTGATGATGCTTCTCTGGGATCCTCTCAAGGATGGCATGGACAACACTGCTGTATCTAGGAGAAGACTTACAAGGCACTCACACTGCAAAGAGAAGAAAAGTGTGATGAGGGAGTATGTATCCTAATGTTATAGAAAGATTCCTTGGGGAGCTGTTAACTCTTAAAGTGAAAAATCACATATTAAGGTCTAAAAGGAGTCTCATGTTTGAAAGCCAGGTTCAAGTTTAAGTGTACATATTTCAGTGAGCTTCTGTTTCATGAGAGAAAAATCTTCTGATTCACATTTCTGCCAAATTTCTAGAAAGTCATGTTGTTGTTTTAAAGGAAGAATATTGTAATTTGTTTACATGAGGTACATAAAGGGACAAAGGAGAAGGAAAGCTAAGTAGAACGATTAGCAGATCACAGCTATAACAGTATTCTGAATAGCTCCGAAAGCCATGAGGATATTTTTCTGTGATGCTTCTGAAGTGACCATCCAGAGGTTTTCCCAAAATCAGGCACCCAGAGAATCTCCAATTATAAGACACTGCATCAACACAGTCCAGCTTTATAGTCACATTTTTTTTTCACACTCGCTGACTAAAATATTTTGTAAACAAAATGGGATAGATAAAACCTCAATTTCAGAAGAATGTTATTCTACTTTTTTTTATTCTAAAAAGAAAGATTTTAGAGAGAAAGTAAGTGCATGTCAACGAATTATAGTATGTATACAGCTAAGAACTTACTCAACTAAATTCCTGTTTTTAAACATACTGCAAATGACTTACACATTTACATTATTAGGATAAAATAGAATGGAGCTGTTTTTCCTACCAGTCCTCCAAAAGCAAAGGCCAGTTCCAGAAGACCACTGGCCAATCGTTTACAACTGGGATCTAGTGAAGGAAAACACTGTCCATCTCCAGGTGCAATGCTTTTATAAACCAGGGAAAGAAGTTTTGTGGCAACAGAATGATGCTGAGCTGTAGACTAAAACAAATTCAACATTGTCATATCTAACAACAAGGTATTTTATAGAAAAACAAATTCACACATTTCATGATTAAAATAGTCCATGTTAACTAACACTGTCAACTGTCTTCTAATTGTCAGGAAAATATTCACTCAGTTTGACTTTCCAGACTCTATTTTTCATTTATGATGCATAACCACAGAGGTAAAACAGCAGTTAGCCCCTAAAGTTCTTCAGAAGGGAATCGAAATATTCAGAAATGTTTTTTAATTTCTACTTATGTTTATTTTCATATTTGCATGCTAGATACCACTTATACATCTGGAGCAATAGTTCCACTGTAATTTCTATTTCAGTATGCCCTTCTACATAAAGGATATTTAAAATGTACAAATAAAGAGATAATTAGCATAATGAAGCTAAGAGCACTATCAAAACAAATTAGCTGTAATTACCTGAGATGGCATTATGACATGCAAAAATCCAGCTCTGTGAAGTTGTTTACAAGCTGACACAATGGAAGCCAGCTTGGCCCTATCCACCTGAGCATCAGGGCCATATAGGTCAATAACACAAAGTTCTTCAATGCTGAACATGTGAGAAAAACCAAAAAGAAAACCCGGTGAGTACTGATGCTGTTAAAATATCAAGACGTAATGAAAAAAAAAGTGTGAATTTTGTTGACCCTGGAAAGCAATGCTGACACCAAAGAGGCCCACATGCTAATCCAGTCACAGAAACCAATCTACACCTGACACTAATCTACACCAGAGATAGGTTTCCTGTAAAGTGCAGGGGAGCTAAAGATATGATTCTCAAAAAAAATTTTGACAGGCTTTGCACGAAATGCCCCACTGGGATCCTTGATTTGAGAAATAGGGGTTGCAGCAGTCACAAAGGCAGCAGGCAGAAAGTAGGGCAAGCTGTGATCTTGAATTCCACAACACTAACTCTCAGCAGGAGCCCAACACCCACCTTTGTGCTGTTATTTTTCTCCTTAGGTGCATCTCTAGGAAGTCTTTGAACAGGGACTTCTTCAATGCTTTCATCAGGTTCACACAAACATTAGGAAGATGATCCATAACAGAGACATCACCAATGTTGAAGCCTATTCTTGAAGGCTCACACACAGTTGTCACCAAGAGTGTCATAAGGTTTGAGTTATACAAATCCTTCTCAAGAAGCTGTAAAAGAAGATTTAAATAGAAATGCATCTGTTAGTCAACATTTTAGTTTTTAACCAGACCATAAGGTCCATGAGGTTGAAGTATCCATAACAATATATATATATAAACAAATGGGATTGAATGTGCTACAAAACAGCCTTCTTAAATGAGCAGGCAGCAGTGCTGCCTAGAGCATACTCACTAGTGCTGCCTAGAGCATTCTCATCTAGTATTGGTTGTTACCAGTCAGTGTTGGTTTGACAATGCTGTGTCCATAGGATAGGTCTAGTATTCACTCTGTATTAGCTGGATGAATACACTGGAATTTGGTTTCTTCAGTAAACCTCACAAGTACACTAAGTATTTGCTAGTTCATATTTTCTTTTAAAGCAGATGTTTGTTGAAAGTATACAATGTAATGCCAATAAAGTATTTAGAAAAAGTATTTTGTTTGGCTACTTGTTCTCTTAAGTTCAAATAAATTTTATTATTTTCAATAATGGACAAATCCTCTAGCAATGCAAAGTTCAAGGAAAACAAAAAACTGCTTCTAGTAAGTACAGTACAAGCACATTCCAATATCTAGGACAGGTCTCAAGGTAAAAAAGTAGCAGCAGCGACCTACCTTCAAATTTTCTGGGGTAGTACTGAGCAGCGTTGTGGCAAATTCCATTATCCGGACTACAATTGTGCATTTGCTATAATTATATTTTTCTCCTTCTTCTGGGCTGGGTCTGTTACCTGTTGCCCCACTACCAAAGCACTTCTCTGCCGCCATAATATCGTGCATGGCAATGCTTTCTAAAAAGAAAGCTATAGTTTTCCAAAGAGAAGGCTGTGCTTTAGCACCTAGAAAAATTACATTAAATTATTAATATCTTCCTTCTAACTTCACTAAGTTGCATGCAGAATTCCTTTTTTTTTAAGTACAGGTTTTTAATACTGTTAGTCAAAATTATTAAAAATATTCTTTTAAAAAAAGGCATAATTGTATAAAATGGCAGTTATATCAAAATTTTGAAATTAATACTGCCCACACAAAATTCGACTTTAAATTCATTTAATGAAAACACATCTACATATGACTAGGTTTTGTTTCTAAAACACTGTTTGTGGAAATATAAATGAATGTGATCTTTCCAAAGTATAATTTGGTAAAATCTAACCAAAACCTTTAGAAAATGTACTCGCTAATTTCTATCAAATGTTCACAAGATTGTATGCTGTGATTCAGCACTAAAATTTTATCCTAATCAAATAATGGCAGAACTGTAAAGATATGTTCTTAAAAATTGTTCACATCAGCATTCTTTTCGAAAAAAGAAAAAAGAAGCCATCTAAAGTCTTTTAAAGGGGCAAGAGAGAGACAAATCAGACAGTAGTCTTCGAGCTGGGCACGGTGGCATGCACCTTTAATCCCAGTTACTTGGGAGGCTGAAGCTAGGAAATCACTTTAGTCTGCAGGTTTGAGACAACCCCGGGCAACATAGCAAGACCAAGTCTCAAAAAATTAGATGGGCATGATGGTGCGCACCTGTAATCCCAGCTACCTCAGAGGCTGAGACTAGGGATTACTTGAGTCCACAGGTTCAGAAGTACCCTGGGCAACTTAGCCATTTAAAAACAAAAAGACAGTAGTCTTTAAACAAGTGTATATAGACATTGGTCATTTGAGATAAACTCCCAGAAAGACTTTACATTAAACTCATGTCTGAACACATGAGTGTGCTGGTTCTTTGCCCTCATCTCCATCTACTTCATGACTGGCCTTCTGCTGTTTAACAGAAGAGAGACAGATGCATTTATCACCTCTCCGTACTCAAACCATAATTTATTATCTCAGGCCTTCAGAGCCCCACAAAAATGAACAGTTAAAATACTGACATATATGTTGAAATAGTAAATAAAGATGATGACTAAGAAATGGTTTTTATAGGTCTGATGGATCTCACTCTTTGTTTCAGCAAAATTCAAGAAAAGTTAAACTGTCAACTCATTAATCATTACTAAAAATCATTTTGATGACAAATCACTAAATATTCAAAGAATTAAAAATATATTTATTATTACATTCTCAAACAAGAACCACTCCTGAACCCAAAAGACTGTAGGCTGTAAGATACACTCCAACCAAAGATATAAAAAAAATGTGTGGAAAATGTACATCGCAAAGGTCCATATTAAAGAAACTAGAAACAAAAGCTGGCAAGAATGTGGAGATAAAGGAACCCTCTTACACTTCTGGTGGGAATGTAAATGGATCTAGTCACTATGGAAAGCTGTGTGGAGGTTCTTCAGAATACTAAATATGGAAGGTCCATAAGATGCAGTGATTCCACTCCTAGGAATCTACCCAAAGGACACAAAAACATTAATTCAAAAGGAAGCCTGCACTCCTATGTTTACAGCTTACAACAGTACTATTTACAATAGCCAATATATGGAAACATAAATGTCCTGAAACAGATAAGTAGATCAACAAGAAACAGTGTGTATGTATGTGGGTATAAATATATATGTACATAAATATATAAGTATATATACACACACATACATATCCAGGGGAATACTACTCAGAGATCAAAACAGATAAACTCAAGCCATTTTCAACAACACAGATGAAACTGGAAGGGATTATTCTAAGTGAAGTGAGCCAAAAGAAGAAAGATAAATATGGGATGGTTTCACTTATATGTGCTAGAGAAATCAAACAAAGGGTCAGACAAAGACCAAATAAAACTGACCCTTGAAAAGCAGACCAAAGTTCTGAGACACAAAAGGGGAGCAGGAAGGATGTGGAGGAAAGAACAAGGAAAAGAACAGAGACTATGGGGAAGGAGAGGGAGCAGAGCAAGTCTGAGTATGGCATAGGATCATGGGTACTTTGGTGGTGAGAAAACTCTGGTGACCACACTTGAGGGGAGATATTTTCTAGTGAGAAAAATAAGAAGGCTATTTAGTAAATGAACAAGTAGAAAGAAAGGGGAAAAAAGAACTTTCAAGCTCTAATGTGCACTTTACACATATTACACATTGTCCTCATCACACAGGGTTCTACCATCCTCAAATTAGGAGGAATGTCTGTTTCCATTTTCATTCATGCCTATACTATAGATTCACCTCTTGTGCAATTAATTAAAGAGACAATAACAGTTTGTTTAGTCAGCTACCACTAGCACTGAAGTGGATAGTCTGTGCAAATTTTTAATTTTTAAATTAAAAATCATTTAAATAACAGAGCATCTTCTGAGTGGGAAGCCTGAGACTCAGTCCATGAAAGAGGATTTAGGTAAAACCTCAGAAAATTCAAATAAGCCTGCTTAGAGAGCCTCAAAGGGGAGAAGTACAGAGATGAGTCTTCAAAGAGCTTCTCCTATTTTCACCTTCACAGGTCCCATTTTAGGTCAATAGAAAACCTGCACTGCTATGTTTACAACACTATTTATAATAGCCAAGAATGGGAACAACCTAAATGCCCCCAAACAGCTAAGTGGATAAAGAAATGTGGTGTGTACTCACACACACACACACACACACACACACACAGAAAGAAAGAGAGAGAGAGAGAGAGAATATTACTCAGCTATCAAAAAAGATAATCTTGTGCCATTTGCAGTAACAAGTCTAGAGTTAAATGGGATTATACCGAGAAATGAGTCAGAGAGAGAGAGCTAAATAACAAATGGTGTCATTTATACGTGTACTATAGAGAAACTAAACAAAGGGTGCTCTGGTGGTGGGAGAACTAAGGTAAGTACACCTGAGGGAAGAAATCCTATACTGCCAGAAAAATTTAAGAAAGATGTAAAACAAAGGTACTTCATTAAAAATATATATATATGCATGCATAAATGTGTATATATTCTTTATATATAAAGAATAAAAATATATGTCCTGCTCATCTTCTTCCTCGGATGTCTCTAGGTAAAACTGAGTAACAGTAACTAAAGGGATAGGCTTTACCAACCTAGGACTTCAGATGCTTCAAGGGTTTTCTCTTTGATGAATGTGTTGTAGCACTCCAGTGCTGCCAGAAGCATGTCCATCCAATGCAGTGTAGCTCTGAGACTGAACGGTCCTTGCAAATGTGAGAGAGTTGGCTGAGCAAGGATGCCTGATGACTGACCACAGCCTCTTCCTCCCCCCTCAAATATGTTTATAAGAAAGGAAATATCTTCTTTCTTGATAGTATCTTTCAGCCATAGAGAAGGAGATTTGTTGCCTAAAAAAAGAAACAAAATGTACATAAATAACTCCTATGACTAAACTTATTTCAACCAATTACTGTACCTAATCATAAACATTCCTCGATAAGCAAAAAATAAACGCCTGATAAAGTAAAAAAATAATCAGCACCTGACTGTCAATATAATATTTTAAATATATTTTTCCATAAAAGCCCTGCATTATCTACAATAGTGAAATTTCAAAATAATAAGGGATAATCTTGTCTTTCTAACTGTAGCTTTTATACAGCACTTGTTTCACTAAAATTACTACCAGGAAAATTTCTACTTTTCTATCAAAAGTCAGTCTATCTAGTTTTTTTAAACATCATAAAAATAGTCCCTTTGAAAAATGGTATAGGCCAGGCATGGTGGCGTGTGCCTGTAAGCAGCAGCCTAGGAAACTGAGGCAGGGACCAAGGATTGTGGTTCAACTCCCGCTCAGGGTAATGTAGCGAGACCTAGTTCCAAAAAAATAGCTGGGCGTGGTGGCGCATGCCTGTAATCCAGCTACCTGGGAAGCTGAGGCTGGGGATTGCTTGAGTTCGTGGTACCCCAGGCAATGTGAGCCTGCAGTTCCACATGCAAAAATAGTGAATCCTAGTCTCAAAAAAAAGAAAGGGAAGGGAAGGGAAGG
>PVHY01004422.1:0-30191 GCA_004024945.1 Uropsilus gracilis | reverse complement strand
ACAGCAGAAATAACAAGAATAAAAGCAACGTTATTAAAGAATATACATATTAAATATACTTATTTTTTTAAAAGATCAAATAAAAACTTTAAAACATAAAACAATGAGGTATTTCTCAAAAAATTTTCCTAAAAGCAGAGCAAAGACTACACAGAGCAAGAGGTAATAACATTGGCTTTTCTGTACAAAGTGCTGTTCTTCTTCATCTGTGGGACTGCTCAGAGCATAGAATGACTGTTGTAACAACATTTCCACATACCTCATTAAAATAAGAAGAAAAAAGACTGATAACACATCCACATTCTCTGAAAAAATTTTAAAGTTTTCAACCTATCCAAAAATAAGTCAACACCAACAGTAGGACTTATACAAGTACGTGTAAATACTTAATCAGTGATGTCTGTGGACCACCTACTTACATAAAGTCATAGGCACACCAAAGGTAAAGGTCAGATCTTTTATGGAATAATGAGTTTCTTAACAACCAACAGAGTAAATGATTAAATATAAAACAACAGATATAGGCATTACATCTCATAAGTATTCATAGAAAACTACAAGTCAGTAATTCTAATTATGCCAAGAAGTACTGAATCTCAGTACACCCAGCAAAGGAAGGAGCAGTTTCCTGGAGCAAATAAGAAGATACTGGAGAACTGAGAAGAATTAGCACAAGAATTGTAAACTGCTACTTGGCTTAACAGAATTATCCTTTTTTTTTTAATCCCAGTAGATGCAGGGTGTCTCAGGATTCCACAAACACCCTCTTCCCCAGTGATGCATAACTAGATCTGAAAATAAAAGATATTTTCAACAAATATATGGCATGGGCAAAGATAGGCAGGCAAATGAAAATGGAAATGGAAAACAACAAACCAGCAAAACTAGAAGAAAACATTCATTTTAGAGGAGTAACTTGTAAAAAAAACTATAGGAGCTGGAGCTAAAATGTACCGGTTTTAGAAGGCCAACATGTTAAGCACAGTAGTTTTCACCTCAGGCACCAAAACCAGATGAGGTAAATATAACAGAAATAACAGAACAAAGACACTCTGAAACCGTGCTCCCTATAGATCATAGCTCATTGGCATACAGAAAGGAAACATCACAGTTGAATTTATATTATTCAACATGCAAGATTTCAAAAAAATTAGTTCTCATACATCTTTTCTTAAAAAGCTATTTGAAATATGGTCAAATAAAGGAGAACATCCAAGTAAGAAGGAAACGGGGGAAAAGGAATTGAAAGATATGTACAAGAAAGGTGAAAAAACGTGTACAATGAAGAGCAAAGTCAGAGATGCAGACAAAGAGACGATTAGGGAGGCAAGAAGAGAACTGAGGATAGCTGTTTTCATCAGAACATCACAGGGTAGACTTTCATGCTGCACAGAATACCCAGGGTGGTCCACTCTAAATTCTCATAACAGTCTACCATAACCATGTGCTTGACATTCTTCTCTGATCTATCTGTGTTCAGTCTCTAACAGCGCACATTTACTTCACAAGAGAAATTTCCTTTTACCTCCCGAAAAATGGGGGTAGGCCAATGAGAACTGAGAAAAAATGAAAGGGTAGTTCAAACCTTCTAATAATTATTTGTCTATGATGTTGGTTGTTAGTTCACAACATTTATGGAGAGTTCTACTTCCCAGGACTAACAACAGACCTTGCTAATCTGATTATTGGAATGGGTTTCTGTCATCTCTCATGGAAGAGTGAAGCCTGTCTCCATCCAACTGAGTCTCTCAGGATCCTTTCAGCTAAGAGTGAAAACAATGACCTTCACTACACAGCTGTGCTTCTAACACCTATCTGCTTCCCAAAATGCAAAAGTATACTATGTAGAACACATACACAGATAAATTCCAAAAATGAGCAAAGAAGTAACGTAGAAGTCAAGAGAGTGATTACATGAGGGCAGGGGTAGTTCTAAAATACGGATAACACTCTATTTCTTAAACTAGGTAATCAGTTTGCGGAAACTGTATTATTAATATAATTCTAAAAACTTATTAATACAATTCCAAAAACTTCTACACTGGTACAAGTTTCACAAAAAAAATTTCAAAATAATGTACTAGCATCAAATTCTAGTCTATTTTCATTTAAGTGTGTACATATGCACCTTCACACACAGACTCCTATCTACTATCTTTCTATCAATCTAGTTATCCACATACCTATCTTACTTTAACTACTGCTCCCCTCTTCCTTGTCTCTACTCTCATTTCCTGAGAGAAGTTATTCTGAAAAAACAAGGTCAAATTACTCACTATATGACTACCTGGTAATCATACACTTAAAAAGCACTAATTTCAGCTACAAATTTTAATCTCTGTGATTAATTCTTACTATCCCTCTTTCTTTTTTTAAAGGCTCGGTCTCACAATTTTTGCCCATGGAACCACAGGCTCATGTTGCCTGTGGTACCACGGACTCAAGCAATCCCTAGCCTCAGATTCCCAGGTAGTTGGATTACAGGAGCACACCACCACACCCAGCTATTCTTTTGGGATTAGGTCTCACTATGTTGCCCTAGATGGGACTTAAAGTGCGATCCCCAGTCCAGCAGCAACTCCACAAGCTGTCGCTTACAGGCACGCACCACCGTGCCTGGCTTTATCCCTCTTTCTTAAATGCAACCCTCACGAAAGGCTCTATCTCCAACATTTGGCACAGTCCTGGCACATATTATTCTTAATAAATAATGCTAAATGAATGAGCAAGCATCACTACCACATCATGTTCTAAGTGATTTTCATTTATCCTTTAAGTCTCATCTCCAAAGTCCCATTTACAATAAGGCATCCCTAACTTACTTGCTGAGTTAGATACTCCTCTTATAAATGAGACGCTGTTTTGTCTTGTTACATTTATAAGGTGCTTATCCATAACACATATTATGCTTGTCTATATTTCTCAGTAGTTTCTGAACATTTCCTGAGGGCAAACTGCATTCTAATTCACTTTGCAATCCTCAGAAAATGTCACATCATCTGGTACAGTTACTTGTTAGATGCCTGCTTAACATAAAACTACACAGACACAAAAACACTCTTTTTTCTTCAAAATCACGAATAAATTTTTTTTAAATTTTTTGACATTCCTCCCGCCATGTAGCATACATACCTGAATTCCCTATAGATATTATTAAAAGCAAGTGATGCTCCTAATCTCTTAAAAGCATTGGGGTGAAGTGCAAAGCTGTACAGTCGCTTGAAAAGTGACTTGGTGTTTACTGGACTTCTTTCCTGTTGCTGTGGGGTTGTCTGCTTAATAGACCACTTGAGGAATTCTTGAATACACTGACCACAAAAATCTCTTAAAGTACTGTCAACAGGGTCCACAATTCCATCCTGAAACAAAGCATAAAATGACAACAGAGCAAAGCTATCTACCTTTGAGCATAGGGCATGTTATAAAAATTTAGACCAAAATTCAAGAAAAAAGTAAATACTAGTAAAACCATTATGATTTTCTAATCTAGACTTTGAAATTTTCCAATCCAGACTTTGAAATTTTCCTTTTGACATAACAAAAGTACTTTCTTTTAAAGAAATTAATAAACTAAAAAATTCATAAACAAAAAGAAAAATATACTTTAATTACGTAACAACAGAGTTGTTCATGTCTCTAAAAGAACACAATGGCTACAAACTAAGAGTTGTTATGATTTATTTTACCTCATAATAGTGTCTGTTGTTTACAAGAAATTCATCTTATTAACACACATAAGTAAAAAAAATAAATGCTTTATTTTTTTAAAGAGAATAAGGTTAGAGCCAGATAGGGTGGTATGTACCTGCATTCTCAGTTACCCAGGAGGCTAGAGGCTACATTTTAGTGCCTTGACAGGCAGATTGTCCCTTTAAAAGATCTAAAGTCAGTAAGAATAGCAAGAAAATAATCAACCATTACTTACCAGTATTGTTTCTAATAAGGCAACAGTATCCTGACTTTCAAATTTCCTATTGTTAGTGAACCAGTGAATCAGCTGCATAACTAGTGGCTCATAGAGTTGCCTTGTCACCTGAAGAAACAAAACCATTAGTTAACTTCCTTCATGCTAAAATAATTTTATATTTGAAAAAGTTTCATTTAAATGGCACAAGTAAATACCAAGAAACATTATAATAAAGTTGTTGAAAACCAATGATCAGTATAGAATATTAAAAACATAAAAGGCAAAATATGTAGCTCATAAATGGAGCACAAATGAGACTGTCAGCGAATCCTTCAGTAGAAACAATATAAACACAAAGGGACTGGGAGGAGATATTTAAAGTATTTAAAGAAGAGACCTCCCTCCCAGAATTCTTCACCTAGTAAGAATAATATTAAAGATAGGAGGAAAGGTAAGGGACTTGGCAAAAGTAAAACCTAAAAGAATTTATTAACACCAAGCCACACATAAAAGAAATTCTTAACAGTAAACCAAAAGATACCTAAATCATTTAACATGAAGGAAAAGGAAAAATGCCCATCAGAAGTCAGAAACCAGCCTGTCCAATGAGTCACACCAAAAATCCATCTATAAGCTCAGTAGAACACTCAAACAAAAATTAATAGAAGTAACACATAAGGCAATGAACATTTTTTTTGTTTTTTGTCTTGAGACTAGGTCTCGCTATTTTTGCCTGTGGAACCCCAGGCTCACGTTGCCCGGGGTGCCACGGACTCAAGCAATCCCCAGCCTCAACTTCCCAGTTAGCTAGGATTACAGGCGCGCACCACCATGCCCAGCTATTTTTTGGGACTAGGTCTCGCTGTGTTGCTCCAAGTGGGACTCGAACCACGGTTCCTAGCCCCAGCCGCTTCATAGGCTGAAGCTTACAGGCATGAGCTACCATGCCTGGCTATGAACATGCGTTTTAAGTAAAACACATGAAACCCTCAAAGAAGACAAGCTAAACTAAAGTGAAAAACAGAAACAGTAACATAAAATGACAATGAACACTTATGTCACCATGATCATCTTAAATGTAAATGACCTGAAATTACCAGTCAAAAGTGTGGCTGAATGGATTTTAAAACAAAGTCCAACCATCTGTTGTTTACAAAAAAATTCATCTTACCAACACAGATAAGTATAAACAAAAGACTTAAAAGCTTAAAGACAGTTATACAAGAAACTCAACAAAAATAGCAACTCAAAAATCAGAAATAACTCAACAAAAAACTAACAAAAAACTAACAAAAAAATCTAACAAAAAACTTCCAGTTAATAAAAAGCAAGAGATGAATATTATAACAAAGATCTAATACAACAAGAAATAACACTAATAAATACATTTGTAATAAAGATAGAGCACTAAGATACAGAAGACTTAGGAATCAAAAATAATGGAACCAAAGGAAAACACTGGCAGTAACACAATACTCTAGGGGATTTTTATTGCCCCACTGAGAACTACAGCTTGACCAACAAGACAATAAAATATAGAAACAAAAGCCTTAAATAAGAAGCTACAACAAATAGGTTTCAGGCTGGGCACGGTGGCTCGTGCCTGTAAGCTTCAGCCTATGAAGTGGCCGGGGCTAGGGATCGTGGCTCGAGTCCCGCCTGGGGCCTGTAGCAACAAGACCTAGTTCCAAAAAATAGCTGGACGTGGTGGCGCGCACCTGTAATCCCAGCTACCTGGTAAGCTAAAGCTGGGGGTTGCTTGAGTCTGCGGCTCCATGGGCAAAAATAGCAAGACCTAGTCTGAAAAAAAATTTTTTTTCATTTTTATTTCATTTTCTCTTTTATGTACACAATTGATAAAAAATGAACTCGGAATTCTATT
Source organism: Uropsilus gracilis (assembly GCA_004024945.1). Lineage (NCBI taxonomy): Eukaryota > Metazoa > Chordata > Mammalia > Eulipotyphla > Talpidae > Uropsilus > Uropsilus gracilis. The sequence goes on along the minus strand of PVHY01004422.1, from coordinate 24,402 downwards.
TTTCCCCCAATTTTATGGCCGCAAAAAAGAATTTGTCCACCAAGTCATCAGGAATGGGCGATTACTAACATTTCCAATCTCTTCCATGAATACTGGTCACTGTTACACTTCACTTCTGAAATATCTGTTATTCCTTACATTTGAGGTGGAAGAGGGGAGGGTACACTAGGTAATTCCGTTTTCAATGCCTAAACTCTTAAAATCCTTAACTTTTAACAGTGGGTTCCAAACTTGTTACACATTGAAAATTATCAAGAGAGCTTTTAAATGTCTGTATCCGCAGGTCATATTCTTGGGATATTAAGTCAGAGACTGAGAAAAGCAGTCATGCAGCCATTTTTTTTTTGAGACTAGGGCTCACTATGTTGCTCCGGGCGGGTCTCGAACCTGCAGACTCAACCGATTCCCAGTCTCAGCCTCCCATCAGAGCCTTGGGATTAAAGCCACGCACCACTGCATCTGTGGAACTGCAGGTTCACATTGCCCGGGGTACCAAAAACTCAAGCCATCCCCAGCCTCAGCGTCCCAGGTAGCTGGGATTACAGGCATGCGCCACCACGTCAGCTATTTGGGGGCGGGGGGGGGGGGAGAGGATTAGGTCTCGCTGCATTGCTCCAGGTGGGACTGGAACCGCGATCCCCCAGCCACGGCTTCCTAGACTGCCACTTACAGGCACGCACCACCATGCCTGGTCTATGCAGCCTTTTTTAAGACATACATCTGAAAGCTGTGATCTTCTATTTCCCAGTCATATACTATAAACCAAGGTTATCTCAAAAAACTATGCAAAGGAAAAAGACCTGCAGGTGATACCAATGTGCATAAAGGTTTCAGACCCATGATCTAGATGGAATGCCTTAAAATTTCTGCAGCTTTTTTAGACTCAAAATTATTCACTTACCTGATCTACATCACATGCAAGTCTAAGCAGCACAGGAAAGGTTCTCTTGTACAGCTGGTACATTGGTGGAGAACCCTGACCACCTTCAGGCATTTGAGAGGCTTTTCCCAACATAAACATAACCATGCTATGTAAAAGTTCACAAGCTGCAACCTGAAACAGGCCAGGAGTTGAACAAAGTTTTTGTCTTTAGTTTTACAAAAGAATATTTGAAAATTTTATTCAATTTAGTCATTAAAAGAAAGTTTCTGTAGCAACTAATCTACCCAATAATAAATGTACTGACATTAGTAGTTCTTGTATAAAATTAATGCTTCTGTTCACTTTGATCTCTAAGAGTTATGAACCAAAATTTAGAAGTTTTAGACACTGGGACTATAAAATTCATAAGAAATGAATTTTAATGCTTCCATATTGCAAAACATTCCTTTACTTATTAGGATATGTTCATCACCATATTTAGGATATATGTGTTTGAAGCACTCAGGAAATATACAAATATAAACATATAAGATTAAAAATCAATATAAAACTTTGAGAGTATATGTTTCTAATCAATCAGATGGAGAAGATAATCAAGTATACACTTAAAATGACTTTATGTGCCCTTTGCACTATATTTGCTATTACAAAGAATTTTGGTATATTGTTTTTCTAGATACATCTCTATTAACCCAATTTATGCTTCATTTTCATTTATCAATAACAACTACTTCTGATAATTAAAAAGTTTTCTAACTAGAAAATACAAAATTATCGATACTGGAATGATTAAAATATATTAACTATTTCCTACAAACATATGTCTTAAAAGCAATAGACTCTAAATAGTGAAATGAAAATTAAAATTAAAGTACTTTTGTTTGTCTGTCACTTGCTGACAGAGCTAATTCTGTCACTCGAGGCAAAAATATATCTAGATAAATGACAGGTTTCATTTCTATAAATGGCACTGCAAAACTGAGCTTTTTTTCTTTGTCCCACGCCACACACTTCTTCATCATTTCATCTGAGGATGCAGCTGTTAAAAAAAATTTAGAAGAACTATTTTAAAATTCAAAATACTTTTAAAATCAATTACTCCACAATGCATTAGTGAACAGAGCATATATACTTGTAATTTATTCATCATTTAATTTTTGGTTTTTATTTTATACACTTAATTACAACTCTAGGAATCTCTGATACACTTTTTTTAATTTAACTTAAAGCAAAATTATTTTTAAAACAAGGCTAATCATCTGGAATATTTGATTTCCAATTACAATAAGAGTTAACAATTTTATGAAAGAATTAAGAGAATATTTTTATTAAAAATTTCTTTATTACACCACCACTTATTTTCCCAATATAGGCTCTAAATCCAAAGGTCATAGTGTATTTAATATGAAATTTCAAAAGTAAAAATACAGATGAATTTTTTCAAATCTAAAATTCCCAATAAAAATAATATAAAATCGCCAAGTATTAAGGCTATTGGGTTTACAAAAAGCTTTGATTTTTAATTCCTGACTCAATGATTAATATAGAAAGCAGTAGCAAATTAGATTCTAATTAGAAATAAAAAACATGCTTAACTATTAAAGTTAGAACATATTCTGATAGTGTGATGAATTATTCAGATGGCACAGGTATAATCAAAGCATTTCATTAGGTAATTTATTAGTTTTTACAACCATATTTGTAACCTTATTTGAAAATATACAAATTGCACATGAAAGCTATATCAGAATATAATGTGATCTGTACACATTCTAATTAAAGTACAAATATATATACAGAGGTTAATTTATTTCAATGAAAATTTTACCTGTTAGAAGATTTTTGTTTATTTGTCCTCCTAGGCAGCCAAGCATCCGTACCACTCTAAGCCTTATTTCTTGTAAGGACAGTGCTTCACTCTATATATTTGAATAATTATATACATGTGATAAAGTTGAAAATTTTTTTTAATTATGTGAGGAAAGAAGAACTAGTTTACAGTCCCCTTTAATGTCTCTAATAGTATATTATATCCTACACAGTAGTGGTGTTAATAAATTATATTGCAAATTCATGAAATCATGTCTTTTCACCTTTGCAGTTTCTAGTCCAGTTTCTAGACAGTGATTCGAAAGGCTCTGACAAGACCTTTTATACCCTTAGAAATTACTAAGGATCCACAAATAGCTTTTTTTCTTATAGATCATATTTATTACAATTATCATATCAAAAGTCAAAACTTAGAAATTATGCAGTTATTTTATTTAAAAATATTAAACCCATTATATAACAAATAACATATTTTTTTAGGAAAAATAACTACTTTTCAAATAAAAACATAAAAATCCTCAGGAAAGCAGTAGTTTCATTAGTATACTTGTGCAGATCTCCTTATTGTTTGCCTTAACAAAAACAGCTTTTGTGTCTTGAACTGCGCTTACAAAAGGAAAGATTATTTACTGTTCTTTTTGATAGTTGTAATTATTCATTGATACTACACCAAAACTGAAGAAGTCGTAGTTTCTGAAATTTTATCACTGAAGTCCATATATTCTATTCTATTAAAATTTACTGCCTTATCTTCTACTTCAAATAGATTTTTACCCATGTGCAATTTGGTAACATAATGGTATTGCTCATCTGAAAATACAGGTAACTGTATTATACAGCTCTTCCAAATGCCAACACATTTCACTATATGCAAAAATCACATTTGGTGTTGTTACCAACTATTTATTACAGAAAACTTTAAAGAAAAGCTGTTTAAGCTCACAGCGATGGCTACAAGCTCTCCAAAATTTAAACTTTCTCTGTGTTTGAATTTTATCGTTGGCAACAAATATTCTCCAATGTTTTATTTGAAGAATAGGCTTATTCTGTTTATTTTACTAGACAGCCAATTTGTCGGTTGTTTCTTTCAAGTGAAAATGCAGTTCTTCAAAACAGCAGCTACTTTATAGCTCACAGTGCAAAGAACCATACAAATGCTTTGTCAGAAAACATACTTTGCTATGGCCACAATTTGCTGCAGACTGCTATGTATACTTCCTATTTCATCACACAGAACATCAAAAAAGTGGGTAAACATCAAGATTAGTAAAATGCTAAAAAAAAAAAAAAAAAAACAGTTTTAGAATCTTTATATTGTAGTACAAATGCCAACAGGGTGAAAAGAGTTTGGGCTTAGCACCTAGCCCCTCAGGGTCGACATTTCATGAATCACTGACCTAGAAAAGAGGAGTTGTAAATCTATAAAGAAACTTATTTGCAAAACTATAAATACATTTAAAAGTAATTTCAGGTTATGAAAGTGTTTTTAAAAATTTAGACAATCATTTCTAGTTTCATTCAATTCTCAAATCTATCAAAATAATGAAGTGGGAAGAATTTACCCTACAGTTTGCACTAGTAATTTTACATTAAAGGTTTTTCAAATTTTAATTTTCACTATATAGCTAAAATATGTATTAACCTTATACAAACTCAATTTTCTCTAATTACATCATTTTTTCCTATTGCACACCTCAGAAAAACAAGTTTGCTGAGCACAGTGGCACGTGCCTGTAAGCGACAGCTTATGGAGTTGCAGCTGGGTCTGGGGATCACAGTTCGAGTCCCGCTGAGGGCAACACAGCAAAACCTAGTCACAAAACTATAGCTGGGCGTGGTGCAGCACATCTGTAATCCTAGCTACCTGGGAAGCTGAGGCTGGGGACTGCTTAAGTCCGTGGTACCACAGGCCAAAAAACAAGTAAAAGTCTAATAAAATTAGACAACCGAAAAAAAAAAAGAAACAAACAAACAAAAAAACAAAAATAAAATTAGACAGTCCATCCAAAAAAAGGGCAAGGATTGAAAAACGATATATCTAAGAGCTAAATAGTAAATGAATCAAACTTACATATTCATGATATTGGTATTCTGATAGTTCTAAACAGGAACAAAATTACTTTTTGTTATCCACCAAATACATTGAAGGGAGAGACCAACAGGAAAACAAAATCAAATTAATAAGTGAAATACTTAATACAATTCACATTTGCTAAAAATACACTGAAATTCTTTATGTATTTTAAATGAAAATTTTTGCTTTGCACAAGCACTAAAATCTTATCTCTGTATTTATTTTTAAGGTAAAGAAATGCAAGGAAAATCTTACTGATGAAATGTTCTTTATCTTTTTCAGATGTTTTAACACATCTTCATTAAATCCCTTCTGGACAGCCCAAGAAAGTGCTGAAACTTCCAAGTTATTCTTGGTTTCACCTATTAATAGTAAACAAATATAAAATTTAAATATTTACTTTTGAGGAAATCTAAAAAGAATATACTATACTGCAAAAGACATTTAAATGCTAATTTTAAATTAACTAAGTAAATTTAAGTTAGTCTCTTGAACAAAAAAATACATTAATAGTGACACCAGCTCCCACTCCTCATGTACATGCAAAAGCAGCAACAATTTGAGCATAAAAATCAACAATCGGTAAAAGATTACACTCACTAAAAAAAAAAAAAAATGTACAAGTCCCATGCCAGGAGGCAAAAGGACAGGGATCCCTTGAGTTCACGGTTCCAGACTACCCCAGGCAACAAAGAAAGACCTGGTCTCGAAAAAGCAGCCAGGTACGGTGGTGGGCACCTGTAATCCCAGCTACCTGGGAGGCTGAGGCTGGAGATCGCTTGAGTTTGCAGGATTGGGACTACCCCGGGCAACAGAGACCTAGTCTCAAAAAAAAAAAAAAAAAAGAATTTACAAGTCCCTGCTGATAGACTAGGCAAGAAGAGAAAAGAAAATCATTTCTTATTTTAAAAAATGCCAACTGGAGTATAAAAAAATGTTGGAATTGGAAAAATCACCATTTCACAGATCTCACTCTATCAACTAACACAGGAATAATCATCAATTTGTACTAAAGTTACTTTTAGGGTGAGAGTAAGAGCAGGTGGGGACATATATATGTTGGAAGACTGATGGCCCAAGCAAGGTGAAGAAAGCAACAATAGAGGAATTGATCAAATGAAAAATTAAGGATGGTAAACTTAAGGTTTCTCAATGTTGGAATAAGGAGCTGCAAATAGAGGAAAAAAAAGAAAACTACAGAGTGAAACCTATGGTTTGGACAGAAGTGGATATTACAGTGTGAATTCACAATCCTCCTTTTCCACTGTTTCCTCTCCAAAGAGAGGATGGGGAGACAGACAGACAGACAGACAGACACACACACACACACACACACACACACGCACGCACGCGCGCGCGCACACATGTAATTAATACAAATGCATACATTGTATTGGTAAGTAAATGTAGATATAAAGAATGAAAGCATGTTTGCATGTAAATGTTTGTATGTAAATGTAACACTATTTCTGCCTCACTAGGCAGTAAATAAAATTTTAAAAAGGTTTAATGCTTCAATTCTATTTCCTAATGTCCCCATTACATTCAAACAAATTGGGGAGACTACAAAACTGCAATCGAATATATTTTGAACATATTAAGTTTAAATTTCCAAAGTTCAGAAGTAGTCCCTTGAATAGGAGCTCCAGCTCACTCCTGCTGCAGTCTAAGCCCCTGGCTGGAGTGGTGGGGCAAGAGTGACTCTTATGCCACAGAGACTTCTCAGGGACTCTGGGTCCGGGGATCCCAGGCTGGGGAAGCTGGACTCTGCCTCCACATGGGCAGGGTGTGGAGGCTGAGCACCTCTGCCAGGGCACTCCAACCTCAATAGACCTGTAATAGGAACGAAAAATATAATGCAAAGGAAAGGAAGTAATAATGGCCCTGGATACACTCACCACCTAGGTGGGACAATACTGTGTCGGGAACCACTGAGACAGGAAGGTGAAACCAGTTACTGAGGTGACCTGTCACAGATTTCTAATGGCACCAGGGAATCAAACCCTGGGCCCACAGTAACATGCAACGTGAAAAAGGCTCCCTCCTTTACCAATTAATGGGGGAAGAAAGCCATCATGAGTGGCTGTGGTCCCATGGCAGAAATGCTAACAAGAGAGAGAAGTTCGACCAACCACCTGGGGAAGTCTGGCCCAGCAGCAAACACCTCACTGCCACCCATCCTTGGAGCTGCACTCCTAAACCGAGATATCATAACTGCATGGCACAGAACCAGCATAAGTTTCAGAAAGGATCCTGGAGAAGCGCACCATATATCTGCTCACAACAAGTTCTCAACATGCTCGACCTGACTATCTGCCTCAGCCACTCTGGGAGATCCAAGCAGCCTCATCTGTCCAGGAGTGCAACTCAACACCCAGGAAAAAAGGACAGTTATAGAAAAAGAAAAGACCAGTGGGCCAGACATAGACCAACAGCTTACAGCAAGAGGAGTTGGAGTGACCAGAAGTGGGAAAGAGGTGAAGGGGGAATATGGGGTACAATACGACCATGCAAACTTGACCGATATTATATGATAATTACAAAATAAAAATTAAAAAAAAAAGAAAGAAATTTCAAAGGTTATAATATATAAACTTCAGAGGTCAAACTACAGTTAATAAATTGCTATATTAATTAAGATATACATCACAATTCTGGTAAAACTTAAAACTTACTTGATAAGGTTGAAGTTTTCAGATATCCATCGAGGCTGGGTAAAATGTCTTTATAACAGGGCTGAATAACATGTTTGCAGATATAAACTGACCATTCTTCCAGGGCATTCAGGCCTACTTCAGCCAATGGGGTATGGCTCAGACCCAGTTTAAAAGCCATCTAGAAGTTAATACAAACAAGGTAAAATGAAATTAAAAGAAAAAAAAAAAACATCAATTACTTGTGGTTTCTAATGAATAAACCTTTCTGTCTAATGACAGACGCTGCAGAAGGTAAATGGGTATATCCCACATACTCGACAGGAAAACAAGTACTACTGAATATAGTTGGGTTATATTTGTAGGGTTTCAACACATGGAAGAATTAATCTTTACATCCATTTGTAAGGGAATTTCAGAGAGGCAAAGATAAATGTTCTAAGTCCCCACTAAGTGGTAGCAGCAGAGCTTGAACCAAGGATGTCATATGGGTAAGTACCAGCTGTCACTGCTATGGCAAGAGCATAATATTTACTATTTTTCTAGGAAATGTGATACTGGAAAAAAGAAATGAATTTGCTTAAGATAATGTATCTACCTGCAAGGCAGGAACGTAGGCTTTAATATCAAGTTCAATGATGTCATGTGGCAATGTCAGAATAAAAATCAAACAGGAAGCCAGAAGTTCATCTTTGTATTGCTTCATTTTAACTGATACCTTAACAAGAAGAGGAAAGATAGTGCTGTGTCTATAAATTTGAAATTTTGCAAAAAACATTAACTCTATCCTCAAAAAGGAACAATAAACATGTAGTATTCATATCATATGGCCATGTTGTTTATAAATTAAGTGCTGATCTCCAGGAAAGGTTTATGTGTTGAAATATTTAATTCCCAATGAATGAAAAAGATCAACATCGATAAATTCTGAGTTGTTATCATTCATTAAATTATCTTCAGAAAATTGAATGGACTTTTGAAACAGTGATTTCTTCTGCTAATGGTTTTTATCAACCTGGATTAAGCAAGTCAATTTTCTTTTTTTTTGAGACAAAATATCTCTATGTTGACTGGGGTAGTCCTTATCCCTCAAACTCAAGCAATCCCCAGCCTCAGCCTTCCAGATAGTTGGTGTTACAGACACACGCCACCATGCCTAGCTGCTTTTTCGAGAACCAAGTCTCGTTATGTTGCCAGGGGTAGTCTTCCACCCACAAACTCAACACTTGGATTATAGTCGTATGCCACCACACCTGGCCAACAAACCAATTCTTTTTTTTTTTTTTTTGAGGTCTCGCTATTTTTGCCCGTGGAACTGCAGACTCAGGTTGCCCGGGCTACCACCACAGACTACCACCACAGACTCAAGCAATCCCCAGCCTCAGCTTCCCAGGTAGCTGGGATTACGGGCGCACACCACCACGCCCAGCTATTTTTTTTGGATCTAGGTCTCACTAAGTTGCCCCAAGCAGGACTTGAACTACGATCCCTGGTCCCCGCCGCGGCTTCCTAGGCTGCTGCTTACAGTCATGCGCCACAGTGCCCGGCTCCTAACAAATCAATTTTTAAGATATGTAGATAATTTATAATCACTAGGGTTTTTTCACATTCAATCCTAATTAGCTCTATATCATTGGATAATTACCTCTTTGCCAAATTTTGCAAGTAATGCAAAGCAAGAATATTTTTCTGGGTTCTCAGGAGATTGCTTCTTACTCTTTGGACTAACTCCCTGTGAATAAAATAAAAAGTTAATATAGTGAAAAATAATCAGATAATCCTGTATACAAAGCCAGCATTTCTCAGCCATACTTCTCTTTCATTTTCCCAAGGTCTCAAGCACATTCAGACAAAAGTAAAATCAGTTCTGAAATTTTTCAGTCAGAAGTCAACAAGAAACACTGTACCATCTGGGAAGTGGATGGCTGGTCAAAAAGCCACAGGACTGTAAAAATCCAATTCCCTTTCACATTCTTTTAATAAATACTCCTGTAAGCTTTGAGACCTGCAGTCCCATAATCAATCAGTTGATTAGAGCCTTAGTAGGTAATTCAATTATTTTCAAATTTAACTAGTTACTAGATGTTCTATTAGGCTGTTAGTACAGACTCCTAAATTCTGCCCCCAATGTCTGATCAGAAAGTCTAGAGAGGACATGAGACTTCCAAGTAATGCTTGGGAAAGGTGGTCCTCTAATCAAATTTTGAGGACTTCTGTTAATTATCCAGGCACTTGAAAATGAGAACAGAAAATGCTAATAGTTAAGATTTTTAAGAGTGTCATCCTTATTCCAAATATCACTATTTAAACCTCATGCCATTCTTCAAAGAAATCGAAAAACTACTACTAAAATTTGGAACAATTAAAAACCTTGAATAGTCAAAGCTCTCCTGGTTAAGAGGAGAGAGAATGGAAGTATTACACTCCCAAGACTTTAAATTGTACTACAAAGCCATAATAATTAAGATGTATGGTACTGGAACAAAAAGAGAAACACAAAACCAGAGTCAAAAGTCCAGAAATATAGCCCCTCATATATAGTCAGTGTCATAAATCTTTGACAAAGGAGCAAAAAATACACATTGGAACAAGGATAGTCTTTTCAATAAATAGTGCTGGGAAAACTGAACCACTATAAGCAAAAAAATAAACAAAGACTTCCCCTTCATACCATGTACAAAAACCAACTCAAAATGGATAAAAGACTTTGATGTAAGAACTGAAACCACAAAATACACAGAGGAAAATATGAGCAAAACATTCCAAGACTTATACCTCAGAAAACTCTTTCAGGACACATCTAACAGATGCTAAAAAAAAATGAAGGAAAATAGCTGGGACTATATCAAACTAAAAAGCTTCTGTACAGCTAAAGAGACAATTACCAAAACAAAAAGGAACTCAACCCAATGGGAAAAATTTTTGTTCTCCATACAAGTGATAAGGGTCTGATAACAAAGATACACAAAAAACTAACACAACTTATCAAAAACAATCAAAAAATGGGGAGAAGATCGAAAAAAGACTCTTCTTCAAAGAGGAAATACAAATGGCCAACAGGCATATGAAAAAATGCTCAACATCACTAATAATCAGGGAAACACAAATCAAAACCACAATGAGATACCACCGCACACCAGTAAGAATTGCCCATATCAAAAAAATGGGCAACAACAAATACTGGCATGGATGTGGAGAAAAAGGAACACTTTTACACTGCTGATGGGAATGCAAACTGGTCCAGTCACTATGGAAAGCTACTTGGAAGACCCTCAAACAATTGAAAAAGGAACTACCATTAAATTCATCAATCCCACTTCTGGGAATCTACCCAAAGGATACCAAAATTCTAACTCAAAAAGACAACTGTACTAGCATGTTTATTGCAGCATGATTTACAATAGCCAGGATATAGAAACAACTCAAATGCCCCAAAACAGATGAATGGATCAGAAAGTTGTGGTATATGTACACAGTGGAATATTATTCATCAACCAAAGAAGATAAACATGTCTTTCGCAGCAACATGATGGAACTAGAAGGAATCACAGAAATAAGTCAGAAAGAGACAAATACCAAATGGTCTCACCTACATGCAGGATACAGGGAAACAAAAGGACAAGCAAAACTTAAAACTAACAAACTGTCAGCAGAACTAAAGCATAGAACAAGAGAGGGTAAAATGGGGGGGGGGTGGGCACAAGAGATTTAGATGATAGTTCACAGGTGACAAGGTGGTAAGAGACCCTAGAGGTATAAAATGATGTAAAAAATATATATTTGCTGTGCAAGCAAATAAAAAAAGAAAAAATAAATATCACTTTTTAAACTACAGATAGTAAAATTAGACTGTAAACAGCAAACTGCTATAATTTCATATTTATGATACATATACACATACTTATTTAACCTTATAAAAACAGGAATATTGTGTCCTCCAAAAACAAGTACCTCAAAATATTTTATTTTCTTAGCATTTCTCACAGCAACAGAAAGCAATTTGTAGAAACCACTGATGAGTGGCAACCGTGTAGATTGTAAAATTATTTCATATGCAAATGAGTATACCCATGGCTCAAAAAATTCTACATGTTTCTCAGGAAGAATCTCTCTGTAAAAAAAAAACAATATAAAACTTTAATGTAGACATTTTTATCATTCTAATATTTTATCCATAGAAAATAGGCCCACTATTCCATAATATAACATTTTCATGTGTTAATATATTCCTTTTTTTTCCTATCTGGGGAACTTTTACTTTTTAAATTTAATTACTTCTTAAAAATATTTAGTGAAGTACATCTTTGCTAGTTTTCTGGAGCTAAAGAATTTCTCCCACAAAGTATCATCACTGTAGAGCTCTTACCACAAAGGCACTGATAGTCCTTTATGCCATAGTTCACTGTGTTCTCTACGCTCTCCTTTCCATCTCTCCCCCCCTCACCTCCTGGATGCCCCCAGAAAAACCATTAAATAGTAAAATACAGTAACTAACCTGGTACATTTAGATATATTTTAAAGGTTCCCATAAACAACTTGAGATTTTATGTTTCTTGTCATTTCATTTCTTACAACTACAGAAGAGTTTATAGACAATAACTCATTATACTCATTCTGAAATAATTAGAAATCTTTTTTCAAATACCTGCAAAATTCCACCAGGTTAATGAACGCTGAGAAATCTTTAGGTTTAGCAGGATACAAGTTAGCAGCTGGATCTGAAGTCGGGATCACCCAAACACCAGTTTCATTTTCATCCTTAAAAATTAATTGCGCCAAAACAAACATTGTATTACTGAATCACACATTCATTCAACAAATAACTGTCTAATTGACTTCATAGTCAAGGTCTGATGCTGTGAGGAAAGAATGAGAAAGTAAGAAAAGTACAGATAAAATTTCAGGTTATATTTGATAGAAATTATAAAATTCACAGAAGAATTTTAAAAATTCATAGGAAGTAATAAAGTAAAATCAAAACAAAATGTTACAAACAAAAAATATTAAAGGGGTAGGTATCATTTCTTGAAGGAGCTAGTAATGATATCTTCCTTTGACGTAAGTAGAATTTAAACCAAAAAAAGAATTAATAAAGATTTAAAGGTTTCAAAATTAAAAATAGAGGACTAGTTATCAGTAACTGGAATGAAGTACTAAATTCATGCTATCAAATTCAGGAAGAACTGTTAAATATATAGTTGGAAACATGGATCTGGAAGCTAAAAGGGACCATAAGGTTGGAGACTAGATTCAGTTAAGAAATGTTGCCTATTGGAATGAAACAAGAAAGACAGGAAGTGGAAAAGAGCAGAAAAAAAGAGAAAAAAAATAATGGAAGACACTGAGGATAAAAATAATAAAAAGAGTATGTTCTAAAAAGTAGGCCTCTTGACTGACAGTTCTAGTAAGGCTCCCTGCATAAGTTTTTAATAAAATTACTGTAGACATACATGAAGCATAAAAAGCAGTAAAACACATTGGTTGTTCCCATCAACCAGCAGAAAATTACAAATGCAGTAAATAAAGACAAATGACAAATGGCATTTTACTGCTTTCTGTATAGTCCCCCCAGTCTCTCATCTAACTGTACAGTATCACAGTGAAAGTCCAAACTCACAAACCTAAGTTAGTCTGAAAAAATCACTGTGCTTAAAGTATCAATAAATGGGGGGAAATACTCACTGTGTGCTCAAAAGGAAGATATTTTCCAGGTAACTTAAGCCCTTTAATACTGTCTTTTTAACATGGTATTTTCTATTACTAATTGCTGCAGAGCAGCTGGCAGTTTAAGCTATGACTTTTCCTAGGTCAGGAAAACCTGGTATAGAAAAAGGGAGCATGTCTTCTTCACTTTTTTCCTATTGTTCATAACGTACTATCTCAAAAATACACTTAACTCCTTGTAGCAGACTTCAAAATCTCCTTAGCTGTAACAAGAGGAATTCTAGGTTCCCCTATCCTACTGCAAAAAGTCACTTCTAAAATTTGACTCTTTACTATTGTCAACAATTAGTAACAACTAATTGCTAACAAGCCTAGTGAACAACTGTTTCCAAATATTTGTTTTAACACACTAAACTCAAACAATATAGTACTTGAACAATATAGAGTATTCCCTACAAATTAGGTTAGTCAAAGAGAAAAGTACAAACAGCATCTTCATTCTAAAGAAAGAAATTTCCTAAAATACTCAATATGCTATTTTTTCCATGAATATTTACAAAGAGTTGGTATTAAAATTATATAAAAGTACTACTGACAAAAACTTCTAACCTCTTGATCTCCAACATTCTGTTTTTCTAGTGTAAGATCCAATTTCTCAACAATCTTCAAAACAGATTGCACAAATTCATTGTATAGCAAACGTTTCAGACTTTGAAGGGAGGAACTCACAAAAAGAAATGCTTCATCTGTTAAAAGAGAATCCTTTAGATAAAGAAAAATAAAAAACTTCAAAATTTTGTATTAAAACATCAATGAGTACTAAAAAAGAACTAAGATCTAAGATGTACATAGATATGTACACAGATATATACACATATTTAGAGATTATGGATACTACTAAATGAACAGCAGATTATCAGAAGTTTTCAAGTTGCAAAATAAAGACAACTTTGTAAATTATTAAAATAGTATCACTTTAGTCCAATGATACAATTTATCAGTCATATAACAAGCAGTTACTAAGTAAAGTAGAGCATGGGAGGATTAGATCAATACTTATCAAAGCACTTGCTCCCTCCCAATAATTTGTGAATGTGTACACACATAATATATTTACATTATCTGTGCACATGCTTACGTATACACAAATGTGCACACACACATATACACATATATACATATGAATCAATATATGTCCTCAAAATAATTTAAAAGTATAATTGACCATTTCTCTAAAAGCAAACCTATTTTACTACAACAAAAATATAGACCAATTACTCTGCTTTTACTAAGACAAATATTTTATAGAACTTTATCTCAAACTAGGGATACTGCATATAAGAAATAAATACTTAAATTAGTAAATTTAATAAAACTAAATCTTCTCTGCTAACAATTCCTAAGACTCATCACAGGACAGAAATTAACTACTGACAAAAATTGCTTTTCTTGGGCTATTATTTTGTTACAGTCTAAATTAAATGGTGCCCAGAACAAGCCATTCCTATTTAATCAAATGATTTTATCTTCACCTTTAACAAAAACATAACAGCTCTGCCACCGTTACCGTATTGTTACCTAGGGGGTGGATGGTAGGAAGAACTTTGTATAAACTATACTAACCTGCTGCTTAAAGCTAAAACGAGGATTCAATTACTGTAATGAATTAACTTTAATGAATTCTATAATTTTGTTCCATTCAGAGCTGGGCACGGTGGCTCGTGCCTGTAAGCTTCAGCCTATGAAGCGGCCGGGGCTAGGGATTGTGGTTCGAGTCCCGGCTGGGGCCCGTAGCGAGACCTAGTTCCAAAAAATAGCTGGGTGTGGTAGCACGCGCCTATAATCCCAGCTACCTGGGAAGCTAAGGCTGGGGATTGCTTGAGTCTGTGGTACCCCGGGCAATGAGAGCCTGCAGTTACACAGGCAAAAATAGCAAGACCTAGTCTCAAAAAAAAAAAAAAAAAAAAAAAAAAAAAAAAAAAAAAAAAAAAAAAAAAAAAAAAAAAAAAAAAAAATTGTTCCATTCAATATAATTTTCTTACTCTCTATTTAAGCTATATAGTTTTAATTTTTTATCATGTACTTTTCAAAATAGTAAACATTTTTCAAAATAACAACTGAAAATTAATAAAAAATAACTCCGAAATTAGTCAAGTATGAAACTATAGAGACTAATAAAGAGGAACTCGGGCACTTCGATCAATTTCAAAATGTCATTTTTACCGTCATCTGATCACAATTCAGGAGATTTCTAAAAAGATCCAAATAGTCTTTGTACGTTGGTACTTTCCACTTGCCAGTTCTGACTTCCCCTGATGCACGGTTTTCTTCAGACTCAGCATCCTGGGAAGATAAAACACAAAATTCACTAATGTATTTACAAAATTACTATTATCGCCACAACTTACTCATTTCTAGAATTTCCTAAGCTAAAATAGCTAGGAGTAGGAGAATATAATTTGATTTGAGAAAAACAGTATACCATGAGAGCATAATAAAAGGCAAACTTAAAAAAAAAATCTGAAGTTTTATAAATCAGAGAAATACACACAAGCAAATATTTCAAAACAACCTCCAAGAAATATGTTAGAATTATTGCTCTTGGCCAGTGGGCACGGTGGAGCGTGCCTATATGCAGCAGCCTAGGAAGCTGCGGCCAGGGTCAGGGATCATGGTTCGAGTCTCGCTGAGGGCACATAGCGAGACCTAGTTCCAAAAAAATATAGTTGAGCGTGATGGTGCACGCCTGTAATCCCAGCTACCTGGGAAGCTGAGGTTGGGGATTACTTGAGTCTGTGGTACCCTGGGCAATGTGAGCCTGTGGTTCCACAGGCAAAAATAGCAAGACCTAGTCTCAAAAAAAAAAAAAGAATTATTGCTCTTATTTTCATACATTCAACCTCTCATCCTATGTCCTATAAGCTCTAGTTACTAAGATATGCCTCCTATAATGAGTATCCTAAAGCTTCAAAGGACAAAACATGCCATTTTTTACAAAAATATGCATATAATACAGTAATGCTACATTTAAGTATATTTCATAATTCAGAGGTTTATTCACATGAAAAATATGGAGGTACTATGGTTAATATTTTTGAAAATATAAGGCAAGGGTATGCATATTTACTAAAAGGATTACTTTTGTATATTTAGACTAAAAACCAATATTCCTAACTTTCACTGACAAAAAAAGAATATAAAATTCAAATTTACCTTTTGAAGGATCACAGGTTTAGAACATATTCTAATTAAACCCTGATGCACTAGAAAGAGAAAATAAAAACACTGAAAAATATAACCAATAAACAAAAAGTCATTTTAAAGTATTTTATCCCTTAGTTTTTTCTCAAAGTTTGTTTATCACATCAGTTTTAGATTTTAAATCATTAGGATTCAGTAGTTGGAAAAAAAAGAAAGAAAATTCAGATTCAAAGAAAGGATAAAAAAAAATGAAATTTTGAACCATCAATTACTAGACGTTCTCTAGATGACATTAGAAGTACTTGACAACTGTATGTTCTTGATATCACACAATGTTAAGTGCTCATCTTTCATTATCATAAAAGTAATAATTCTAAACTTACCCACAGTACTAATGCAATTCCAGAGCACTGGTCCTTTTTCTGCTAAAGCAAGGAAAACTTTCACTATAGCTCTAGAACATACTGACTGCATTTTCGGACTATATTGTGGGAAACTGTCTATCTGTATCACTATGATATGTTCCAGAACAGGAGTATACACCTCTGGAACCTAATGGAGAAAAAGAATAAATTAAATGTCAGAGGAGGAAATAAGTAAATACAAGAGTAATCAAATACCCAAAGTAATCACAACTAAAATATATACATATTACATAAATAAAAACCCTGACTTGTTATCTATTATAGGCTTAACATTTATTGGGTAACCTAAAAAAAAAAAAAGAAAAAAAGAAAAGAAAAGAAAACTCAGAGTAAAAGAGTCTGAGTGATATTAAGGTAAAATTCTACCCCAAAGAGCAATCAATCTTTTAGAATGAAAGTAGAGCAACAGGTAACAGAAATTCAAGTTTCATAACAAAAACTTTATTAACATAGATACTGTTAAAATTTAACCATAAAGGTACTGTTCTTAATGAATACAAGTCAAACAACTCCACTGAAGAACTGAGATTAAATATATAAAGCTGTGCTCAACTTAAATGATCTCACTTACAGCATCAAGATAAAGCAAGACACTTGCAATGGACTGGAGGAAACTTGGCATCTGATAAATGTTGTCCTCAACTGTGTCTGTCTGTGTGAGGAACAGCTGCTTGCAGCGCTGAATGAGCTCTATATACATGAAGTCAACATCTTTTGCATTTATAACTTTGCAAGGCTTTAAGAAGATAAGACAATAGTTTTAATCAATATTATAAATGCAAAATAATGGCTTTTAAATGTGTCAAGCTAAACCACGTGCTTATAACATGATACCAATAAGCTTTTTAATGGAGAAAAATAGATATAAAAAATAGTGTTTCTTAAAAAAATACTTTCAAAAACAATCTATGATTACATTACAAACACTTATTCATACACAAAATTTATAGCTTGTCAAGTATATTCTAGCACTATTTAGAGAGCAGTGTCAAAAGTCCATGAGACACACTCCCAGCCCACACAAGACCAACCAACCCTAAGACAAGACTAATAATTAAACTCAAAGTTGAAACCCTCTTGGTTTGGAAGCAAAAGCAGAAAAGCAGACCAACAGAACAGAATGCCCAGATATAAGCCCAAACAATTATGAAATTAAACTTTAACAAAAGAGTCATGATCACACATAGGAGAAAGGAAAGCTTCTTCAACAAAATGGTGTCAAGAAGTTTGGATAAGTCACATGCAGAATAAATTAAACTACATCACTACTTAACTCCATACACAAAATTTAATTCAAAATGGATTAAAGTCTTGAACATAAACCTGAAACTATAAACTACATAAAAAATAAGTACAGGATGGTCTCACTTATATGACGGATATAGGGAAAATCAAACAAAACAAAACAAAACAAAACAAAAAAAAAAATGAAAACACACACACACACACAAAAAAAAAAACCAAAAACAAAAACCATGGACACACCTAAAAGAAATCACATTAGCAGAAACAAGTTAAAAAGATAAAGACAGACACCAAATGGTTACAACTCGGAGTGGGGGGGCGGGACAGAGGGGGAATGGTCAGGGAGGGTGGGGGGGGTGAATCCCGGTAAAATAAATAAATAAATTAATTAATTTAAAAAAAAATATATATATATACAGGTGATAAATTTGTGGACATTGACCACGAAGATATATTTGGGGATACATGCCCAACGGCATCAGACACAAAAGCAAAAATAAACAAATGGAACTATATCAACTAAGAAACAACAAAAAACGAAAGCGCCATCAAAAAACTGGCAAACAGGTATTTCTCCAAAAACATCAGATGGCCTACAGGCATGCAAAAAATACCCAACATCACTTATAATAATGGAAATACACATCAAAACTACAATGAGATGCCATTTTATACCTGAAAGAATGGACTATATCCAAAGCCAAAAATGGAAGTAACAAATATTGGAGAGGTTATGAAGGAAAAGGAACACTCATATGTTCTTAGTGGGAATGTATTTGGTGCAGAATCAATGTAAAATAATATAGAGAGCCTCAAAATAACAAAAAATGGAAATACTATATATACTACCACTACTAGGGTTTGAACGGAGGGTACAGTCGGGAAGCAGGTTAGTTGCTCCCCTCCAGGGAAAGATGGGGCAACCTGGCGATCTCCATGCAGCCTGGGGCTCTGCCCCTTCATCCTACAGGTTGGGGAGGTGGGGGCTGGAAAACTGCCCGAGTGGGGTTATGTGGGGGCTGTCCCCCTCTGGTTCAGTCCCACCTCAGCCATTCCTCAGCGTGAACAAGAAAAACAACAACCCAGACACAGATAATCTGGAAGAGAAAGAGAAATAAAGGCAGGCCGGCCACAGTGGCTCGTGCCTGTATGATTCAGCCTATGAAGCAGCCGGGGCTAGGGATCGCGGTTCGAGTACCACCTGGGGCCGGTAGTGAGACCTAGTTCCCAAAAAATAGCTGGGCATGGTGGCACGTGCCTGTAATCCCAGCTACCTGGGAAGCTGAGGCTGGGGATTGCTTGAGTCTGTGGTAGCCCAGACAACAAGAGCCTGCGGTTCCACGGGCAATAATAGCGATACCTAGTCTCCCCCCCCCCCAAAAAAAAAAAGAAATAAAGGCCCTGAACCCATCACCTGCCCAAAAAGAGCATGATCAGAACTCCGAGACACAAGACAGTTGTGGACAAGCGTGAAGACTTATCACCGAGTAACACTGACAACATTTCTAGTGCTGGAGCTAAACTTCCTACCCAGAGACACTTTCAATGTGAGCAAGGAGCGTCCCCATCTCAATGGGGGGGAGGGAGGTGGCAAAGCCACAAAGAAGTGTCAGTGGCCCACAGAGAACTGTGAACCCAAAGAGAGGAGTGAGCCAGACCAACCACCGGCTGAAGTCTGTCCCCACCAGCGAACTCCCCATAACCAATGGGTAGGAATTGGTTTCCCAAAGCCAGATACCAGAGCTAGAAGGCCAAAAAGCTGCACCAAGGGACAAACAAAGGGATGAATGGATGAGACAACCAATAAGAACAAGGAAACACTAAAACCAAAAATAATAAGGATTCTGAGAAAAAGAAACAGTCTCCTCCACCATCGGAAATTCGACAAGGATGGAATGGGGAGAGCCACTCCTCACACCAGACTGACAGGAGGTTCATCACCATGCTCAGCAGGACCACCTGCCCTAAGGTTATTCATGGAGATCTGATCAGCCTGGTCTGCAGAACCCAGGAATGCAGGACTTCACCCAGAAGTACACTGCTTCAGAAGGAATACAAAGAGACCAATGGGCTAATCATCAACCAACAACTGGGGACCAGGGGAAGGGGAGGAGGGTGAAGGGTAAAGGGCCATGGGTACAAACACGAGCTATATAAGCAAATAAAATTTAAAAATAAAAATTATTTAAAAAAAATACCACTACTAGGTATTTAAAGAAAGAACATAAAGACATATTAGCATTCCTATGTTCACAATAGTCAAGACATTGATCCATGTTAAATGACAATCAACAGATGACAAGATAAAAACATGCAATATAAACTCAATGGAATATTACTTCAGAAAGTGAAACACATTTATTGCATGATCTTACTCATTTGTGGAATATATAACCAAAGAGAACAAACTGGCAAAACAAGAACAATTGTTAGATCCAACAGATAATATACCAGCAAAAAAAGCATAAAGGGAAGAGGGGATGGGGAAGGAAGCTGAGTGTTATGGCACTAGACCTTTGATGGAGGATGAGATTTGTCCATATCGGGAGGTGAAATTTTACTCCCAAAATTATAGTTATCCAATTATTTTATAGTTATAAACGAGTGGCCAATCAGTAAAACTCAGAAAGAAAAATCTGGAATTCTTTACAATACCATGCTGCACATTATACTCAGAGTGACCTTCACAATGCTCCTACCCAGCTTCAGATTTTCTTTTGAGTTCAGATTCCTTCTAGTTTTCTTGAGCACTTGACGCATTTACCTTTTTAGAGACTTCCCTTTTCCTTATCTACCAGCTTTAGCTATACTGTGAACATATCCAGCTACAATTAACAAAAAGCTATTAGATCTTAGAAAATAAAACTGAAAATGCAATGTGCAATGTTTTTGTTTAACTCTACAAAGCTACTCAAGTTTTAAATCAAGAGTTAAAAAAATAAAGCGGGGGGAATCATTTGGCAGCAAACGAGAAATTATCGGGGATGCAATGAGTAGTAGAAGAAAGGCTAAAAAAAGGATTCTTATTCTTGAAACAAAGGAGTAAATATTGAAAGGTAGACTAGTAGAGAGGCAGCAGGAAATTTTTTCTGTAGAGATCTCCTAAGAGGGAAATAACTATTATCGTTCTCAATGTTCTCATAAGAACTTTTCTTTCTAAAATTTTGAGTGACAAGTACAATTTTTACTTCATAAGTAAAGGACAATAGTACAGTAGAAAAAATGTTTCTAGTCATCAGACATCAATTTATGTCTTAGTTCTGTCAATTATTTTGCATCATTTGACAAGATTCCTAATTAGTCTGAGTTTCAGTCCCTTAGTCATGAAATGGAATAAGCTTTAAGAGGTTATGAGGATTTGATACAATACACACAATCATAGTACACAACAGAACAGGTATTGAAAAAAATCACAACAAAGCAAATGTCAACAATGTAAAGTGCAATTCAAGCTATTCAAAAATAGAATACATTACATTATTTTAAACACTTAATTTGAACTAAAGAGTATATTAACAAGCCATACTCCCGCAAAAAGTCCATATCCACGAATAGCAATGGATAAATCCTTGCTGTTTGAATCCGTGTTCCTGATGATTGCATAAAATTGCTCCATAAAGTACTGCAGCTTGTTCTTATGTGTCTCTGCATCTTTTGCCACCATAATAGAAACCTGCAATTGCATAATATTTACTTTTCAGAAATACTGAATAACAAAGGAATATACACAAATGTGAAAAGGCAAGAAGTGTCCAATTTTTAGTGTGTTCTACCATTGATTTTATTCAGAAAGAACCACTGCTTCCATATGCTTGGCTTCAACAAGTTCGGAAAAGACAATCTATTAAATAAGGCTATATTATATGAGATTTATTTTCCCCTCTTATCCATGTCCATCACTTAGGACCATGCAAGCTCAGCAGCCAGCAAGTTCAGATCACCAATAGACGAGGCACCTTATTAAGGTAATACAAAGTACAATTTAAGATTTATAAGAAGGGCATCTCATTAGACATAAAATAAATTGCCCACCATAAAGTTTAAATGAGGTGATAAGTGAGTAACTAGTTATCAAACTAAATGAGCAATACCCAAATGCAGAAACTAATACAGATGTTCAAAGTCTTTCAAATTTTGGGACATGCTCTGTTCAAAATAATGGAGAGTCTAAACAGCTATCAAACAAGAAAAAAGCAAACCTACTATAGTCAAACTAGAAATACTAGCTCTTATTGCACACAAAGTCCCTGCCTGGCTCCTGCCAGGTACTCTGTTCCTATTTTACAAGATAAGTATTATCATGCATACTACTTTTATCATTTCCTTTTTACAAACACATCAAAATATATTCAAAAAGTAAATAAACAATGCTGTACTTAGTCACAGATTAGTTTTTCATATCATGAATATATTAAAATGTTTATACATTTAAATTTTCTGGTTTTTCATTACGGTACTTTCAACAACATCCTTTTAATGTATTTTTATCCAATTATTTTCTATACGTAGTAACAAAAACCCAGAAATAACTCCCCGAAAGTAAAGAATAGGTTAAAGAATTTTAACTCATTAATGACAAATTTTATGTTGCCATTAAAAATTAATCATGAAGACCTCAATGTGCTATGAGGAAAACATACCTAAACAGGTGGAAAATCTTAGGCCACAATTAAGAACACATCTTTATGTCAAGATCCCTCTCTTTCTATCTCCCCATTCCTCTCTTCTCGGGAGAAAAAAGGGGAGAGGAGTGGATAGAGAAAGGAGAGGAGAGACTCTGAAGACTGTCACCAAAATGGTAAATTGTTTTCTTGCTGAAGATTTCCAAAGACTTTAACAGTCTTCTCTGTACTCTTCTATATTTTTTAATTATATTCATCAGACTTGCAATGCTTTCAAATGAATTTTATACAAAGCTTTTGAGAAAGAAAACTGCAAAATAGCTTTCCTATAGTAGTAAGGTTTAAATTTTTTATCTCATATACAACAGCAGAAAAAAAAAGAAGTTGAAAGATATCACCACCTAAATTTAATATTTAATACAAAGTTACAGTAATAAAGTCAATGAGTTACTAATATGAGGATACAAAGATATACAGAGCAAGAGAGTTCACAAGTAACAACCACTTATACATCATCAACTGACTTTGAAAAAGGTACCAGTGTAGCCAGGAACAGCGGCTTGTGCCTGTAAGCTTCAGCCTATGGAGCGGCCGGGGCTAGGGATCAAGGTTCGAGTCCTGCCTGGGGCCTGTAGTGAGACCTAGATCCAAAAAAATAGCTGGGCATGGTGGCACGCGACTGTAATCCCAGCTACCTGGGAAGCTGAGGCTGGGGATTGCTTGAGTCTGTGGTACCCTGGGCAACGAGAGCCTGCAGTTCCATGGGCAAAAATAGCAAGAACTAGTCGCAAAAATAAGAAAGGTACCAGTGTAAATCAATAATGAAAGAATTTTTTTTTTTTTTAAATAGCCAAGTCGTTTAATGAAGAGAAAATATATGCTTTCAAATACATCCTAGTTTTCGACAAGGGAGTGCCACAGCATACCTAACATTTAGTAAGTTCCTAGTGTATCCCCCCCCCCAGTATTTATGCTTCTGTGTGTGTATCTATATAATTGAATTACATCATTGCATTTCCTAGGGCTCTCTCACCCCCATCACCCATGAACCCTCATCTTCCTGTGCTCATCCCTTTCCTGATTTCTTCCTTCCCCTTCCCTCATCCCCTTCCCAACCTGCTTGTCCCAGTTCTATAGTCAGCTTAATTTGACTTTTTGTCCTTTTATTATTCCTATATCCCAACTATTGGTGAGATGGACAGAATGTTTTTTTAAAAAAGATGCTGAAACCAAAAACAGAGGGCTAGGGGAGATAGACTTCAAATATTCATTTCCACCATACACAAAAAGCAACTTAAAATGGATCTAGATGCAAATGTTAAAACTATGAAGCTTCTTGAAGAAAATCAGCAGAAAAATCTCTGCTTTCATGCGATAGGTAGAGATTTACTACAACAGAGAAAGAAAAAAAACAATAGAAAGACGCAAATTGGATTTCATCACTTTAAAACTAAATGCTTTCTGAAAGATGCTACTAAAAAAATAAAAGGCAAAACACAGAAAAAAAATGTGGCATTTTCAAAAAAGAACTTGCAGCATCCAAATTATGTAGAGAATTCATATTATTCATTACATACAACCTAATTTTAAAAGGAGCATGTTTTCTGATGAAGACTTCATAAAACAAGATATAAAACTGGCTAGTAACCACTGGGGTTATCATTAAAAGTCTATTATTAACAGTCACTATGGACACCTGTACCCGGATGTTTACTGCAGCACAATTTATAATTGCAAGGTCATGGAAACAACCTAAATGCCCCAAAACAGAGGACTGGATGAAAAAATTGTGGTATATATACAC